>SAXG01000009.1:0-44749 GCA_012932865.1 Amylostereum areolatum
ATTACCAAACCTCAACCAACCCACATACCAGACGTGGTGGAACTTCTATTCCAACCGTACGCGTGAAGACGGAGATGGGCGGCCGATCTCGCTCACGCTTTCCAACGTCACCCAAGGAAATATCTTGAACTTCCATATTATCGCTCCCCCCTTCTGGTGCAACATCGTGGCCGATTCAGAGGACGTTATCTACCGCGGCATGCTTTGCAACGCAACAAATTCTAACCCCGAATTCTTTGGAACAAAGTAAGCGATATATGTGCTCTATGTCTCGTTGCCATCCCTTAACTTGTACCATAGTCTCGTACCAAATACCGATGGTATGCCTTGAATTGTTTAGCAGTGGATGAAAGGCCAATAGGGCGCAGGAATCGACACCTATCGTAGCAACCGCGTGCTTCTGGAAAACTGGGATGTACGTTTTTTCTTACCGCACGCAAGTCATGTGGGCCTTATGTGGGTTGATCCCACAGATTACTTGCGGAGACGACTGTCTCGCGATCAAAGGCGTAAATTTTTCCAGGTCTCTGGTCCTTTCTGTTTTCGGTTGACCCTTTAGTAGAACTCTACCAATGTGGTAGCTAATAACATCACTTGCCGCGGAGGTAATGGCGTCGCGTTTGGATCGCTCGGACAATACGTGGGCCTGGTGAGTAAGCTTGTTCATATTGCCCTCCTTGTGTCCTTACAGCTATGTCAGGACGATCAAGTCGAGAATGTGACCATAAGCAACGTCAGGGTACGTCGCTCCCAGTCAAGCCTCCTGGTAACAAAACATGAACTGACGCTTACTAGACCGTTCGCCTCGATTCAGCTATCCAGCCCAACATGGCATCCGGTGTAAGGGATATGTCGAACTGAACGACGTGGATGTTTGTTCATTTCCATGCTTCAGGTCTATCTGAAAACGTGGACCGGTTCTGTTAATGGCGAGCCCCCTACCGGTGGTGGCGGAGGCGGAGGTGCTTATTTCTGTTCAGAGAAGTATCCGACCCTGCGCTCGGTATTCAAACAAATTGCTTCACCAGGTTTCGTACGGAACGTACTTTTGAGCAACGTATCCCTCGACCGCGTCGATCTTCCCACCCATCTTTATCAAACAAACGGGGGGCACTCGTAAGCACTAGCCTTATTCTACTTCGAGTTCCGGCCGTCCTCATGTCTATTCACTAGCGATGATGTGCCATCGACTCTCCAATTCAGCAACATCACTTGGGTAAATTGGACCGGAACATCCACAGGTAGTGAGAGTAAGCGCAATCCCCTCCCTCCTTCCTATCTTGACCCTCATCGGCCGCTCTATAGTTGTCGAGTTAGACTGCAGCCCTGCAGTCCCTTGCCCAAATATGGTATTCCTGAACTTTAACGCCACGCCTCCGGCAGGAGACGCTGCAGAGTATTCATGCAGCAATGTCATCAACGAGACCGGACTTCCTTGTACGTCTTTATACACCTATGACAACGCCAGCCATACCGTGTCGCTGACTATGTTCTTCTCCAATCACAGCGTGTACTTGAGATGGACAACACGTCATCGACATCGAAGCATTTTCGCTGTGCTCGCTGTGATCCTGGACGTTATATGTCCGATATGTACATATGACGAGGTCGATTGTCATCGTCTGCTGAACTCGTGGTGTCCAATACCAGCCATCGTCGTCTCTCTTCCCAGTTCATTCATCATGGTCAGCCGGCGGTCGAAAACTTTCAGCAACGGAACAGATCGTAAGTCCGACTCCGCCTTTCTTCCTGCGCGATCGTTCTACAAGCACGCTCTTGGCCTCTCACACCCGCCGCGTGCTCAGCCTTCAGGCATGGGCGTTCTCTCTAGAGCCTTCTCAGCTCTCTTACCACGTGTGAACTCCCTCAAGGCTATCACGACAGCATCTACCCCTGGGATCGTACACTCCACAAACCAACTTCTGTTCTACCCCGCATCCGTTTGGTTCTCGCGAGTCACTTGGCGCAGCTACCACTCTTGTGTGCGTGTATGCTGACCAGCCATACACTAGATGCGGTGATTCTTAGGACCAAGTGACTCACGCGTCCAATTCAACAGGGTGCGGTACCTGCGGGTGTCAAACTCACCTCCTTTCCCTGCACGGTTGTCCCACACCGAAGAGCCTGGTCGTATCGCCTTCCGTTTCACTTTCCCCTGCACAGCCTGAAACGTTCAGCTGACAAAATGACGCGATTCCAGATACACGCTCGTGGCACTACTTGAAGACAATGTGCGGAGGGAGGCAATCCAGATGAGCGGAGTTGTGTTCTGTGTCGGAACAGGGGACAGGAAAAGACGAAGGAAAAAGAAGCACGACCTCGTCTGCATGCCCTCGGAGGCCTAGGAAGGTCCTCGCGATACCTGCATACTTCGCCCGCACGAACCTGCGGACGAACGCAGCACGAGGCGACCAGGAAGCATTGCGAGCAGACGCTCTGACCAGGGCAAGGGATTTGCGCCGATCCCGCCGTCGGGGCTCAGGAATGTCGATATCCTTCTTTCAGCAGGATAGCAGCTTCTTCTATCTCGATTTGGGTGAACGATCCTGGCCTCGTTGTGCTGGCAAACCTAGCCCGCGTAAAGCATACAATGCGTAGGTAAGTTCCAACTCTGCTCAGTCGGGCATCTTAGGTTACCCGTGCACCGTCCCCCCCGGAACGACCGCGAAAGGTTGTTATTATTCCTGCTTCAGAATCATTATCAGCACATGCTGCTTTTTTACGTCCGACAACAGCGCCCCGAGTCGTGCATCTTGCAGGCAATTTGAGGAACATTTCTGTTGACCCCCGCGCACCCGCGGCCTCGCATATACCTGGTGATTCATCTGACGGTGGCGTCGTCGGTATTCGATCCATCACTGTTTCCAAACGGGAATTTCTACACAGGAGCGTGGTTTAGAGGCGCTACCCTCGTCGGCAGTCAATGCTGGATATCTTGCATCGTGGCTCGTCTCCTGCGATCGAGCCTGCGCGCTCTGCATTATAGGGAAAGTATGACCATACGTGATCAATAGCTAAGGCCGGCCTCGAGTTGGATTCCCTCGGATTTCATGCGCTCCTCGGGCTCGTGTTTGACGCGAACCGGTGAGTTGTGCTTTGAGTCAATGTGGCGTCAAAACTATGAGCGCATTCCCATTCATATCCCCGTCTATGTGCTCCTCGACCAGGATGCCAATGGTCAGTACTCTCTTCGATGCAAAGCCAGACACGCGCTAAATAGGATCCACACACACAAATCCTCCCTCCGTCAAAACGCCTAGATTTTCGCTTGTACGCACTGGGCCCCTCTACTTCCTCTCCACCCAAAGTTTCAATCTCGGTCGACATCAATCGCGACGGTCGTGCGACTGGTTGAAACCTTATAAATTCCTGCTACCCTCACGCTTACGATCTTCTCAAAGGTTATCTTGCTATAATCCATCATGCTCTCAATCCTTCTTTTCCAACCAGTCTATAACTGGGGGCGAGCCACCTCATCACGCACACGAAATGAACCCGGTGTCTCGGCCAACGGATACGAAAATCGAACTCCGACAGTCCTCAAGAGGCTTCTTTCTGTCTCTGCTTCTCAAAGCAGGCGTTTGGGTCAGGTTCTCTGCTGACATTTGCCTGAGAGGTTAGCAGCGATGCGCGCACGACATTGGGTGGAGCAGCAAACTCGGTGCCGAAAGCTCAATTCTTTGTCGGTCGTTTTTTCTCGTGATCGCACCGTGACCTTGAGGTCGCCGTTCTAGGGTTGTGTTAGTGGTACTTACATGCGTCAACATCTCAAAACCTCAAAACCAAGGGGGGCGTTCGGGGGCGGGTATTTTAAGCTTGACGGGCGAAATCGCCGTGCGTGCTCGCCGAGTCCCTGGTCCACTGATCCACAGGCTGGTGAGTTTTCAAAACATCTGAGTGTGATATTGGGCTCGGCGTTACGCCGACTGCAAAGGAAATAACACGTACTCCCTACTTCCGACCCCCTTCACATACATCCTTCTCTCGGCTTGACTCAAACTTGCCATGGTCTCCACGCTGCGAAGTCAGAAGTCCGTTGATGTCCACATGGTTCCAAAAGTCGACGACTTTACATGCATGGCGCTACCATCCCGGAGCGGCGTTAGTCGATGTTCTACATGAAGAAGCCGACATCGCGCCGGTTAGATACATTGAACGCACGTGCCCACGTGACCGCGACGCGCGCGCTTAGCAATCCAAGGCGAGTCGGGCGAGATTTCCCCACCGCCTTACTCCTGCCGAGAATCTTTAGTGTTTACTCTCACTGGCTGCTGTTCCCCAAATTAACATCCCCAATAATTCATCCAGAGGGTATGTAGCATGTACTCGATCCATCAAGGACACGAAAAAGCACTGACAACTAACGTACAACGAGACAGTCACCGACCACAACCCACACTAGATCGAGATGGCGTACGTATACGCGAGCTGAGATGAATGGCAAAGGGTACAGTAAGGAAAGCTCGAAGATACGGATTCCCGAAACCATTCCAGTCCCGCTCCTCTAATCCCCAGTATGAACAAACACTCTCACGCCACATCGGCCCTACGACAACCGTCGTCCAGGACGCACAGCAATCAGAAGTTCTCTGCAGATATAAACAAGCCCTGTCAGCATGCATACCGGCGGACGGACACGACAACGCTATCCCCACGAGGTTTATCACAGCAGCCAAGGCGACCATGTAACCGTGCGAACAAACGCAAAGGGATGCGCAGAAGGCGTAGAAGATAACGTGGAAGATAACACGCACCCTTGCCAAAGAAGAACCGCGTGCCGGAGGGCGTCGAGTACTTGTTCGACATCTTGTGCAGCGAGCGCGAGAGGACAGCAGGACCACAGAAGAACTATTGAGACCGCCGCGTGAGCACAAATCCCTTCCTAAGAATGAGGGCCGAAAGAGCTCACCACGCCGACGTCAGTCTCAGGGTGCTTCTCTGAGATTGAGCCAAAGACGCGATCCCAGTTCGGACGACCAAAGTGAGTGGGAGCACGGAGGGAGGTGATTGCATCCTTTTCGGCGCCGACATCTTGCACGATGATGTTGTTCATATCATCTTCCTTAATCTTGGCCGTGAGATAGATGTTGATTTCGATCCGGTTCTGGGTGTCTTGCTCCTCGATGGCGTGCAGGAGCGAGTGGAACCATTCAGCGACGCCGAACTCACGGATGACCCAGGTGAAGTAGACCTGAAGGCACGGGTCAGCGAGATCAGCAGAAGGGAAGGAAAATGCAACGTGCCTTGGAGAGCCGGGTAGGCTTGGAGGAGTTCATGTTGTTCATGCGGTACCAGATTGACTTGAGGATCGAAGCGAATGGTGTAACACCAATACCAGCACCGACGAGAAGAACGGTCTCGTAGTTGAGGAAATCCTCAGACGCGGAACCGAAGGGACCATCCACCATGATACGAGGTAAAACACGGTTCAGTGGGGGGTTCTGCATGGTACCGACGACCTTGCCACCCGCCGCGCCACCTTTATCCTTAGTGTCGAAGTCGCAACCAAGGGATTTCGCGAGCGCAGAGGTAAAGTCGCCGACAACACGGATGTGGACGGAGATATAGTCCTCCTCGGGGGCGCTGGTGAGCGTGAACGGGTGCCACTGGAAGTAGGAGATCTGAGGGCAATTGATGAAGATGTATTGGCCGGCGCGGGTCTTGGTCTTCTCCTTCTTGATCTGGATCTCAACGACCTTGGACGGGTGCTGGATAACCTTTGAAATGTAGGTGCGGTGGCGAGAGCGAACCTCGCGGAGAACACGCTCCGAGATCCAAATGACACCGCCGACAAGCCAGTAGCGCTATCAAAGGCCATCAGCTCTCTCTTTGTTTGACGGTATGGGGAAAGCGTACCCAGAAGACACCAATGGTGTTGAACGAGCAGTAAGGGGGACGGTCGGGCTTGATCATGCAGAACATGCCGTGCAGCTGCCAGTTGATGAAGAAAACGATGAACAGATGGTGGGAATACCAGAAGCGCTCGAAATGGGCACGGCGGTTCTTCTCGAGGGCGAACCAGACCATGATACCGAGAGCGGCGGTCATGATCCAGCCAGTGAGACCGGGGCCGGTGGTGAAGTTGGCCAAGAGGAAAGCGACGGACTTCTCGCCGCCAGTCTTGGCGTCGGGGTCGATCATGGCAAGCTCACTAAAGTTGACCATGTGGGCGACGATGTGGATGACAGAGCCAGCAACGATGGACCAGGCAGTCGCCTTGTGGAAAGTGATGTTCTTGTCGAAGGGGATGACATGATTGAGGGGGGTACGACGGAGCATGGAGATGAAGTTGCGGCAAACGGGGAGGAGGATGAAGATGACATCGAAGTGAAGCACGAGCGCGGCAGAACGAGCGATCGCTAGACAGTTACGCCACTTGAGTGAACAGAGAACGGGAAGAACACGATTTGCTCACGGAAGGTGGGTCCGAAGGTGGTGTTTGAGCCGACGAGGTTGTCCTTGAGGCGATAGTGAATCATGCCGAAAACGAAAGCGATAACGTGGAAGAAGACCCAGACGAAAAAGAAGATCCTGCGACCACCCTCGTTGATCATCCAACGGTCCCATTTGTCCTGCCAGCCACTGGGCTTGTAGGGGGTGGAACGAGGACCGGAAGTGTTGGAACGCTGGAGGCCCTGAAGACGGCGACGCTCGGTCTGGTTGCGCTGGAGATGGCTCGGCTGGTCTCCGGGGGCATAGTTGGGGAGGTCGGGGTGCATGGTGAGCGAGACGGGGGTTGGGTCAGAAAAGTCGAAACCGGAGGAACGCTTCTTGTCCATTATGAATGACCGTTTGGTGGTGAGTACGCTACGACGAGGACCGGCCTGGTTCTATGGGGAATACGTCGATAGAGGGGGAAAAAAAGAGAGGAGGATGTGAAAGAAAGGAAGAGCAGCAAGCCTGTGCTGGGGCGCTGAGGGCTGAGGGAAGAGTTGAGGAAAGAATCGTGAGCCCTTTTTGATACCAGGACGCGGCGCGCGGTCACCATGACATCTCCCGTCAAGTCCAGCCCCCGACTCGCCGGCGCAAGGGGGTCCCGACCGCTCACCGCAGCCGCGACTCGCGACTCGCCCTCTCGTTCCTCACACCTCTCGTCGCCAACTCATCGCATTGCTTTCGCCGCCTGTTCCGCAGCCAACACCCGCACTTTCGTCCACTTACTTTAATTACTTAAATAAGTATGCAACACTGTCCCCCTGCGGTTCCAAAAATAGTTATATCCTTCGCATCGTCGCAAGCTTCGCTGCAAACGCACGGCCGATCGTTCGGCTGATGTCCCATCTCCATGTACAACATACAAAATTGGATACAGAAACTAGAAACGCACAAGTAACGACAACAACGCAACCAGGCCAATGGAAGGAAGCACATTCGCGCTCCAGTAAATCTTTGTTGTCTTCAAGGCGTCCCTAATAGAACGGCATCCACTACTCGCCGCCTTGGGTGGCGTTCAGCGCACGGCACATGCATCCTGGCGCTCGACGACGCTTCAGGCGCCATCTGTGTACTGTTCAACGCCCACTCTATAATAGGAATAGAAACACGCAACGTACCACGGCGGAGAACGACACCACGCTCGAATTAGACAATGCTTGAGAGCGAGAACGGCCAATGGAGCTTGACGGTAGCCTCTGGGGGCGGTTCGCAGACGCCAGGGTCGGAGTAGACACCAGCGAAGGCGAAGAGGGGAACCGCTGCGCAGATCTCGTGGGTGGACTTCGGGCCAACGGAGGTGGCGAACATGGAATATAGCTTGACAATTGACTTGGACTCGACGGCGGGCGCAGAGATGGACCATGTGAGGCCCCTACACTCAGATGCTGGACCAGTGACTGCGAGCGAGAATACGAAGTCTCAGTCTGCGTATGTATCCCGAGGCCTCGGCCAATGGCAGGTGTATACGCTGTAGGTATCGCAGCAGAGCGGAGGACACAAGACGCGACTATGCCAGAGATGCCAGAGATCTCGACCTCGTTGCCACGTTTGACCTCGTCTCTTAATGACTTGCGCGCGTTTACCCTAAACAACGGTTAGCCAGCAAGAATAGGTGGGGCGAACGATTGCTTTACATGGTTAGAAAGGCGTTGGAGTATACTATAAATATGGGTGGTAGAGGTTGGCACACAAGACGTCGATGAGGCAGAAAGAAGATGTGCTTACATCGTCCCATAACAGCGTACACCCCTATGGACAATCCCTTGTTCGGGATGGTGAGGAGCTAGAATAGTAATGAGATGAGGATCGTTCGTTGAACGTGAGGTGCTGACAATGATCAGGTTGGCTAATGTACCGAGACTGGTACAGAGCAGATTAGTACTACGAAGGGAGTACGGGAGACTTCGGGAGAGGGGACTTACCACGGTACGGCACCGGTGTGGAATGTGAGCGCCTAGGCCTCAAGTCATCAGCTAGTACCAAGCGAATGACAAATCAACCTACAAGGATTCGTGCCACGACATTACGATGGCTGGTCAAGGAAACAAGTCAGTCAAGGAACGTACGAGCTTGTTGGAATAACGTACCGCATACTGTCCTCCTTCTGTTTCCAAATCAACCACATCAAAGCCCCCGTGATGAGGCAGTCACAACCGGCATGAAGCCCGACCATGGTGTTGTAGATCGTCTAAACGGGTGCAGATTGTCGTGAATATCGTGTTCACGGACACGAGCTCGTACACGTACAGCGGTCGAGTGAACCGTGTGAAAACTGAGGTTTTTGAGGCTGGTGGACGGGTAAGCGAGAGTGTCAAGTATCGTATGAGGGCTATGCATACATACGTGATGATGCCAACGCCTATATTAATCGTAAGTCGCGTAAAAAAGGGCGCACAACCAGGACTTACTGTAACCCAGAGCTGTGGACGACACCAGCTGTGAGTAGATGTTTCAAACATGAAGTGAGTAGAACGTACCCAACCCACCAGCGAGCGGTGAGGCCTGACACATTTGATATCAAAAGGAATTGCCTGACTTCATGCGGAGGACTCACAATCAAGCATGCGAGAACTCTGTTGCCATGGCTGACTGATACAACCCGTCAGTGAACATGTAGTCCCACCTCTTCAAACACGATATACGCACACTTCCACACCCGTAGAGCAAAAAATCTGATCGCAGTTATTAGCCTGTTTGCCTGAATTACACACGTGAATGACCAACCCTTGGCACAACGCTATGAGAGTGCACTATTGTAGCATAAATCAAAACCATTCAGTACCTCGGATCAACCCAAGAGTCGCTCACGTTGACCACAACCCCAGCTAGAAGCTGCCAGGGAATTTCCTTGTCCGGAGGGGCCCCGAGGTTCGCTCGGTGTTGGACAGCATAATAATATACTGAGAAACAACCCATTGTCAGTTAAAGGCTTCGCCATCGAGAGAGATTCTCACGAGTACAACACACGAGAACCTCTTGAAGAAAGTCAAGGAACCTTTGTACACGCTCAGAAGAAAGAGGACACGGGGCAAGGTTGTCCAACGCACCAAACGCATGCGACCTAACGGAAAGTTCAACAAAAGTACAGGTGATATATCGTCAAAGGGAACTCACTAGCAGCTTAAGTTTTTTCGGGTCGGTCGGGTACATCTAAATGCTCGCGTGAGCTGGAGAGGGGCCAGATCCATATGGACGACGCACGAAAAAGTAAACGCCGGTTTGGCATGAGTATGCTGTCGTGGACGTGTCAGTGTCAATAGTCGCATACACCAGTCAGAATCTTACCCCCGCAGAGGCTGCACGAGCACGGTTAGGGGGAATGCATGACGAAGGAGAATAAGACGGAATACGCACTATGCACTGATCAACACACCGACGATGACGGGCCCGATTGAGATACTCTGTTCTGCTGGCATAGATAGATACGGTCAAGAAGCGGAATGGAGGAGATAATGAAGACATGTGGATTTTACATGGCAGCTTTATAAGGTCTATGATATTTGAGCGCAGACTGGATGCTTAGGGGAGGTCCGTTCCTGAGGACGTGGTCCAGTCTGAAACGTTCAGTCTGTAGTGGCTATGTCCAAGACTGGCAAGTTGAATTCCTTGAACGGAATGTTGGTCTGAAACAGACTGGAATCACCGATGAGATATTTCACAGACTGTCAGTCCAGTCTGGTAGACTAAGACACCGAACGGCGATGCGGTCGGCTGCTGTACGGATAGGAAGTCAGCCTCGGGTTAAAAGAGGACCTATATGAGTGAGATATACTTAGAATAGCCTCGGAATGACATCGACATGCTACTTCAGATGAGGAAATCTTATCAAAATTTTGAGGTCGAGTGAGACTGTCATACTTATGCTGGATGATAGGGTCAAAACGAAGTGTTGCACCGCACCATCGTGACGCGTTACTTTTGGGGGGAGTTTCATCTGGCGAGGAGGCAGAAAGAAATATCGCGAAAAGACGAAGAGTCGACGAGACGGCGGCCCTTGTAAGTTGCAATGATTCGAAGCGGCGCAAACTTGCACGCGTGTTTGCGACTGTTTACCAAGAGCCTCTACGGTCACGTAAGCAAGCCCTGTGTTGCCTTTCGTCACGAACCCTCAGGCTTACTTCTCAACGTTCCCGCAACCATGGTCCGCATCATCATCAAAGGAGGTGTATGGAAGGTGCGCTCTTCATCTTTTCCTTTGCTATACCCTCCCCTGACTCGGTTTCAGAACACCGAAGACGAGGTTCTGAAGGCTGCCATTGCAAAGTATGGCAAGAACCAATGGTCAGTGCCCCTCGCATCGCGTCGACATATTTGTTAATTTTTCTGTAGGGCTCGTATATCATCCCTTCTTGTGCGCAAGACTCCGAAACAGTGCAAAGCGCGATGGTATGAGTGGCTGGACCCCTCAATCAAGAAGACGGAGTGGTCGAAGGTGCGTCGCCCTTTCCTTGCTTTACACGTCTCTACTGACTAGTATCCTCAGGAGGAAGACGAAAAGCTACTCCACCTAGCCAAACTTATGCCAACCCAATGGCGCACGATTGCGCCTATCGTTGGTCGCACTGCAACGCAATGTTTGGAGCGCTACCAGAAACTTCTTGATGAGGCCGAGGCAAAGGAGAATGAAGAATTGGGCTTGGCGGGTCCGGGAGATTCAGGTCCTGGGGCAGACGACGTGCGCAGACTGAGGCCAGGAGAGATTGACCCCGACCCCGAGACCAAACCTGCGCGCCCAGATCCCATTGACATGGATGAAGATGGTACGTGGCGACAACCTCAAACGACTTCCTTTATCAACCTTTGAATTACAGAGAAGGAAATGCTGTCGGAGGCTCGTGCTCGTTTGGCGAATACGCAAGGAAAGAAAGCCAAGCGCAAGGCTCGTGAACGTCAGCTGGAGGAGGCGAGGCGGCTTGCCGTCCTGCAGAAGAAGCGTGAGCTCAAGGCAGCGGGAATCATCATGCGATCGAAGACCAAGAGGAAGGGCATGGACGTGCGTTATCTTCGTTCGGTTATCGAAATGCATGACTGACACAGTCATCTAGTATAACGCCGACATTCCGTTTGAAAAGAAACCTGCAGCCGGGTTTTATGACACCTCGGACGAGCAAGCTCGCATTGAAGCGGCACCCGTTGGGCAGACGCTTCGTAGACTTGAAAATAAGCGCAAGCCGGACGAAGAGGAGGCAGAGCGGAAGAAGCGACAAAAGCGGGGCAAGGAAGGGGACACTGCCCACCAGACCAAATTCCTGGCGGCGCGCGACGCCCAGATCCAAAAACTCAAGGAGGCGGAGTCAATCTCCAGGCGGAGCAGGCTCATGCTCCCCCCTGCGCAGGTGGGCGAAGCGGAGCTGGAGGAAATCGTCAAAATTGGTCGGGCTGGCGAGAATGCGAAAGAGTTGGTGGGCGGTGTCGACGATCCGACAGGACAGCTATTGGGCGACTACGACAGTTTGGAACGAGCCAAGATGGCGCGGACTCCCCGGACGGCACCTCAACGTATGTCATTCTATGTTTCTTTTCATAGCTTCTGTGTCTGACCCGACATGCAGAGGACAACATCATGATGGAGGCTCGGAACCTACGTAATATGACCATGGCACAGACCCCTCTGCTCGGCGATGAAAACACCCCCCTTCACGTTTCCGAAAACGGTGGCACTGGCTTCGAAGGTGCTACCCCACGACACCAGGTTGCTTTCACACCCAATCCTCTTGCCACCCCTCTGCATGGTGGCAACGGTGTACCCTCCACTCCTCGGGAAGGCGTTAATGGCAGTGTCTCCGGGACACCTCTTCGCACTCCTATGCGCGACAACCTCAGCATCAACCCAGAAACAGGAGCTTCATTCATTGGCGATACCCCGCGCGACCAACGTTTACGCACGAGCTCCGTCAAGCGCTCACTCAAAGCCGGGTTCATGAACCTACCCCGACCCGAGAACAACTTTGAGCTACTGGTTCCAGATGACGAAGAAGAGGATGCAGTTGAGGGACAGGTTCTTTCGGAGGAGGATGCAGCAGAGCGCGATGCACGTCTGAAGCGTATCCGAGAGGAAGAAGAGCGGCTCGAACTCGCAAGACGGTCGCAAGTCGTTCAATTCGGTCTCCCACGTCCGCCAAACGTTGATTTACAAGCACTCGTCGAGGATCTGCGTGCCGTGCCTGCTACGGAGTCTGAGCTTGAAAAGGCTCAACGTCTGGTCGACCTGGAGGTTGCCCAACTTCTCCAGCACGACTCCATCGCCCACCCGATTCCGGGCACGTCGAATCCTGGCAGCACCCAATCTCTCTACGAAATACCCCCGGACGACTACGTCGCATTTGCCAAATCAGAAATTCAGCGCGAGCTTGCTGGTGCCCTCGGCTTCCCAGACGCCCCTGCGGAACAGGTCAAGACGGGTATCATTGGTCTTTCCAAAGAGGACGTCTTCGACGAGACATCAACGTGGGCTTATGTCCGAAGTAATCTGGCGTATGATGCTTCAGCGCGGGCATGGAAGGATCCGGCGGAGATGGATCTCGACGCTCGTATTGCGGGCTACTCTGCACTTCTGGAGGACTGTCGGGCACGCATGGCACGCGAGGCCTCCCGAGCGGCGAAAGTGGAGAAGAAACTCGGTGTCACGCTCGGCGGGTACATGAACCGCGCGCAGGACTTTGCCAAGCGGATGACGGATGCGTATGGTGCTATGCAGGAGGTGACGGTCGACCTCGAGAGTTTCTCGCGTCTGCGAGTGACGGAGAACGCAGCGGGTCCGATGCGTGTGTCTGCGCTCCGGGAGGAGGTCGACAAGCTGGAAGGCCGCGAGCGGAGCTTGCAGTCTCTGTACGCGGAGCTAGAGAAGGAGAAGAAGGATGCTGAAGAGCGTGTGGCTGCATTGGAGGAGCGAGCGATGCTGGAAGCGGAGATGCTAAACGAAGCAGCTTTGAATATGGAGAGTGTGGAGGCCACCGCTAGTTAGGTTGGCTTGGATGCTAGTTTGTATGTTGCAATGTTATATGTATCTCTCGTTTCACGATAACGTTGTGTATCCTTCCAATGTTCGTCGTGTTAGTACTAATGATAGTGTTGAAACCAGGAGAATCAAAAGGCGAGGTCCATTAGATTCGAGTTGCCTGTTCATCGAGATTATCCACGGCTACACAATTAACGGGCAAACACAGAATGTCCACAGTAACGTACACAGCAGGCGTATTTGTTACAGTGTCCGTTTTATCTCTTTCCAGTACTGCTCCTGCTCTGTCCCACGCAAAACCTTCCCCACGGCTGCGTCCAATCGTGCCCGTGTATCGTCTGCGGACAAAGCGCACAGGGTGACCGCAACGTCCAGTGCAAGCCGACGCAGTGCGACGCTGTTAATCTTCGAGAAAGGGCCTGGGACATCGCCTCGGGAGGGGTGCGTCGTTGTGAAGAACGGGATAAGGCGTGTGACGAGTTGGTCTGCAAGCTGTGGGCAAAGTAAGTTGAGTCGCACAAGTCATGTGCTAGGGGAGTACCTTGGATGTCGTGAGCGATGAGCGTCGCTGGAACAGTCGAAGGAGAAAATATAAGATCGTCTGAAGGCGGGGGGTCAGCTGGCACTACACCAGCAAGTATACAATGAAATTACTTCGGAAGTAGGAATATTGTTGCCGCCCATCTCCCAAAGAGTTTTAGGCATATGGAGGACCCATTGTTCGAACTTCTCTGTATCGCCCGCGCTCTTGGCGAGAGTGAATCCGCCGGCGTACGTCACATCCGTCTCGAGCTGTAACTGCGTTTCAGCCGAGTTGCACGAGAATCTTGTCCAAGGAAACGCACCAAGACAAGGCGGGCGATGAATTCCACGGTTGAACGCTTGACTGCCGAAGTAGAGGACGCGCGCATCGCATGCTCCAGAGTGGCGTACAGGACCTCTGAGGAGGTTTCCGGATCCGCTTCTGCGTTGGGACCATTGCCGCTGAGTAGAGCCCACAGCGTGGGCAACAACGCAGCATACGTTTGCGCGGAGATGTGCCGTAGCAGGGCAAAGGAGGTTGACGGTTCCCCGGCCAGGAGACGGACGACGTACTCACTCACGCGAGATATCTGCACGGGTAGTGCCTGCTCCCTTCGCGAGCGTTTCACTGGAATAGTAGCAGTCTTATTTTTGGAGGCCAGAGAGACGAGTGGTGTCAGCTCGCATACAGCCAGGTTTAGACCTTCAAACGCTTGTTCTAACTGCAGAGACGTCAGGGAAGGTGTGGGCCTAAAGTCTGGGTATGCACACCTTGACGTCGCGTTTGTTGACCCCGTTGGGTTGAAAGGGGAAGTGTATGGTCATGTGTCCGAGGATGGTTTGGAGGTCTTCGAGTGCGGGGCCTACGGTAGAGGCGATCTGCGAATAGATCGATAAGTATACATAGGAGACGGTGAAGGATGCACTCGAACTTCTGGTCGCTGGAACAGAGCGCTGTATATATTACGGTATATATCTGTGACGGCGATCACGACACCAAGTTCCGGGTCTGGAGGGGCTGAACTTGGAGAGAATACCGCAGGAGCGCAGTCGAGGAAGGCGGAGAGAAGGACAGGGTGCAAGGTGCGTGCGAGTTTCTGCAATAGAAGATGGATGACATTTGCGATCGCTCATACGTGAAACGCACATACGATGTCATATACTGTGTAAGACTTTTCTTCCGTGGTCGTTAAAGCTGTAATATCCGATATATTTTGTAAGGACCAACACGGCTGGGGTTCGATATCTGCAGTAAGGTCAGCGATAAAAATGTCACCGTCAACGCCTGCCTCAGATTCGACTTGTGATTTCCATTGGCGAAGAGGGTTTGGATTTTCCGAACGTGGGCGCAAAAGCGCGTCAAATGTTTGGAATGCTTCAGGAGAGGAGAATGCCGGGGCGAAGTACCACGTGGGAATGCCGGGTTGGGAAGTTGAAGCTTCGCTATTGGAGTCTTGCGCTATGGCTACGCGAATGAATTTCGAAAGGGATTGTAGGACCACTCTCTTGGACTAGAAACTATAAGTGATGTGGTCTTCGAACCTACGCGTGATGACGTACAGCTGTCGAGAGTACGACACTTGCAGTGGATGTTGCCTTCACAGGTCCTGTATCTGTAAACAAATGACCACATGTCAGGGAGGGGAAGAGGAACAACATACCACCGTCTTCCCCGAACTTGGTCCCAGCACTGAGGATGCTGAGATAGCCCTCGAGTACACGTCTACCGTGGCCTCCCTTTCCGTCTCGCCATCCTTCTACAACAACCGCAGGGACAATGTCCAGAAAAAGATCCAGAAATCGTACGGCATCGATTTCTATCTCTGGGAAGATGTGCGTTTGGGCAGAAGTGGTGAAAAGCAGCAGCATCGGTGTATGCGGAGTCAAGTTCGACTAAGGATCGTCTATATCAGAACGAAGGGAACATGTGGGGGGAAGGGGGAGGGGGTCAACATACCTTCGGTATAAGAGGAAGAATCCACGAGAAGAATGAGAGGAGTGCTTTTCGCACACTGGCCTCCTACATTGCACGCTAATTAGTCAGGTACGTAGTAAGTGGACGGCTTCGTACTTCATCGCCGATAAGTCGAACACAAGCGCCGAAGAGTGTTGTAAGTGACGGCTCTATGAGAGAAGGGTGGAATTCCAGCAACTCCCGTAGGCCAAGGAGAGCATCTGCATCCACGAGTGAGTTGAAAGAAACTAGATCGCACAAAACACCGTACCTCGCCTGGTTCCGGGGCTGTAGTGCTTCAAATGAGCGATGAGATCGTCGAAAGTGAGTTTGCGCTTGGTTGTGGGCGCAGCGTCATCTTTCTGTGAGGCGATACTTTGGCTAGGAAGAGCGATAGCTGGGTGCTGTCGTCCATCACTCTCAAAGCGAAATGGGAGGAGAAAATGACTGACATCGGGCTTTGAAGGATGTATCGATCTGGTTCGTTGGGAGTTTCTTGCCCTTTCCGAGTTTGAGTTTCGCTTTTGAAAAGTCCGCCGCCTTTTCTTTCTTCTTTCTTGTCGCTTTTGCCATGGCTGTTGCGGTCGAGAACGTCGAGAACGAGGAGGGAGGGAAGAAGACAAACCGGGCCGACGGGCGGCTAGGATCGGAGATCTGTTCTGTTAGGGCGTCAAGGTGAGGGACCGCGAGCCGGTTCTCCCATTGTTTGTTTCCTTGCTCGTCCCCCGCCCCCCGCCTTCGTCTCCATCTTCCTCGTCGTCACAGACGATGACCTCAAAACCCCCTTCAACGGCCTCCTCGGGTCCCCTCAGCTCTCCATCGCCCTCCCCTTCGCCTCCTCCCGATGACCGTCCCTTCCCCCGAACACTCCTCCCCCCCCAGCCCAAACGCCATATGCCTCTCGACACCAGCTCAGAGCTCTCAGAGCTCACAGACGAAGAGCAGGACACGGAAAAAGGTGCCACCTCAGGTACAAAATCCTTTTCCAACGCCCCCTACCGCCGCGGCGACATCGAAGCCTGGCCGCCATCCGACCCCGACTCCCCCAAACCGGGCGTTGACTCCGACTCTGCGCCCAAACCCTCCTCATCCAAGCCCATGTCGCGCTTCAAGTCCCCTCTATCTTCCCGCCGCGACTCGCGCATGACGTCCACCGAACCGGAATCACCCCCCAAATCTTCATCGTCCTCCTCGCGTCGTGGCAAGAAACGCCGTAGTCTCGTGCCCGAACCCATGTGGGATTGGGCTTACAAGGAGAAGGAAAGGGCCGCAAGGAAGAACGGCGCAGACAAGGACAAATCAAGCGATAGCTCTACCCCCGTCCTCGACAAGCCACCCGGCGACCTCACCGGATCTCCTCTTGACCTCGTCGACGAAGAGTTGACTAAGGACAAGGAGGTGAGCATCGAGCTGGAGGAGGAGGAAGAGGAGGAGGAGGAGGAGGAGATTCCTGACCCTCCTAAAGCAATGGAAGAAGAAGAAGACGAGGACGAAGATCCAGGCCACACCGGCAAACGCGTCCCCAAGCCACTCCCGCCTGTGTTAATCAACAATATCAAACCCGACGTTGCAGACATGGATGTCGATCCTCAAGAAGACGAAGCCACCCTCAGCGCCGAAGAACGCGACGTCGATGATGACGTCGAGTCAGAGGCCGACCAGGAAGACGCGGATGTGACCATGTCAATAGCAGCAGCAAGCCCTCCACCCGCCCCGGCTGTACTTCCCCGACCATCCCTCGGCATGTCGGACGACGAGGACGGACCCGCCGAGGATGACGAGAACGAAACTGCATCCGAAGCTGAAGATCCAGAACCAGACCCCGTCATCGCCGCCGCGGAAGCGCTCATGGACATGCCTCGCGAGATCGAGCCCAAGGCCGACGCAACTGCACCTTCCCCTGCCATCGTGAAACCTGTCGCGGCCGCTGCCGCTGCGTCCTCGATCATGGCAGGCTCGTCCGTCATGGAACCCGAGGAAGCGGCCTCTCCCACGAGCTCAGCCTCTTCCTCTCGCTCAACATCCCCAATCCTTGCACCCAAACCCTCACTCTTGAACTCGAAACCCAAGCTCAATGGCGAAGGTGCACATGTATCGCCAATAGACACCGTTGAACCTGCCGCGGATGAAGAGGGCGACGACGAGAAGGACATGGACGTCGATGATGCAGACATGGAAATCGAGAACGACTCAGACCTTCAGCCTGCGCACCGTGCTGAGGCACTGGATGAACTGGCAAAGATTGAACTAAAATTCGCGTTGCTACGCGAACGTTCCTACGTCGAGAAGATGGGGCAGCTTGCTTGGGAGGAAGGCCTCGTGAATGAAGGTATGCTAAATCTTGTCTCCTCGAGTTACATATCTGAGGCTCCTGCTGCAGGTATGCACCCGGAGATGCTGCATCTACATGCAGAGCTATCGAAACGGCGAGACAAGCGTATCGAACTCGCAGAGAAAAGGAGGAGCTATGAGATCGTCAGTATCGGCAAGCGTCGTCGCGCAGGCGAGACGATCACTTGGACGACCTGGCTGGTGAGCACACTATCTTTCTCGCATTGAACATTCGTCTCAAAAGACCTTTCAGCATGCGCGCGATGATCTTCAAACTGAGATGATCGCGGAGACCAATCGCAAAAGACGAAAACTGGAACGTGAAAGGAGGGCCGCAGATCGACCCCAGCCTGGTACGTTTCCCGTATTTATATATCCGCATACACTCAACGTCTCCTGTTATGGATGCTTAGTTCGACGGATACCTAGCTACCAGCCAGAAATTCCCGTGCCGCCTACCCTTCGCGATCTCGTTCACAGGAATCCTTTCCTACGGGCACCTTCTGGTCATTCGTCTCGCAAACCCCGAGCAACTCTAGTATCGCATGCCCATCCTCAATTACCCGCCCTTGACCAAAACGAAATCACAAGCGATCTCGACTACCTCCTAGCCCATCGACGGTCCTACGAACCGCCACGACAGTACGACGTGCCATATTCCGGTATGGGCATGGGCATGGAGCCCGCCTACCCACGCGGACAACAGCTTCCAGGATTCGGGATGGCTGGCGTTTCCGGAGGCAGTCGATCGCGTCATGAAATGGCAATAACGCCTCTTGAGCAGGAGCTCATGGCTGGTCCTGCGATGGGTATCCCGGGAATGGGGTATCAAACCATGAGCAGGGAGATCTCTCCTGTGCACATCGGCCCTTCTCCTGGGGCAAAGATCAATGGGTGGCCAGCTGGCGGCCAACAGGGTAGAGAATGGAACGGGGGATCAGGACGGCGAGAGGAAGAGCCATATAGGGAGCGCGAGGCACACGAACGAGAGAGAGAGCGTGGAATTTCGTTGGGTAGGCCGAGCGAGCGCGATGGGCATTTCGAGCTGGAGAGGACACGGGACAGGAGACGCGATCGACACGACCGCGAGTTCGATCGAGAGCGAGAATTGCAGCTTGGATATCCTCAAGCACCTGGTCCCTCGACTTCTATTAGGCTTGTGCATGCCGGTCCCGTACAAGCCGCTCCTCACGCACACCACCACCACGTCCACCACCACCATCACCATCATCACAATGGCGCCAACGGCCCTGCCCCGCTGTCTACTTCCCACATGGGTCACGCCTCGCAACCGCACACCAACGGCACCTTACCCATGTCTCCTCTCAACCCAAACCCCCACTCGCACGCACCTTCACCGCGTCGCGATGCGGAGAGCGGACGTCCCGCATCTCGCTCAGGTCCCTCGACAACGGAGGTTATCACTCTCTCTCCCGCAACCTCGCGGCACGTCCCGAACAGCCACCCGTCCCCTCACTGGCGCGCCGACGAGCGTGACCGCGAACGAGAGCTGCCCCCTTCTACCTCCCCTCGCTCGACGCGTGACCGCGAACGTGGCCGGCCTGTAAACGGTCAACCGCCCCTTGCCCCGCACGAACGAATTATGACTCCATTTGGAGTCCACTCGCAGGCACCCTCTGGTTCCGCGTTTCCACCTGGTCCCTCCTCCGTTGCCGCTGCTCAACAAAGTCGCGGACCTTCACGGCGCGGTTCGTTCAGCGCCGACGGGCCGACGCCACATATCATGGGTGGTCGATCGTCAGGCCAGACCACGAATGGTGTGGGTCCACCACCGTCGATGCTACACTCGCCCTCGCGACAACCGATGACTATGTCCTCGCCCCGCACCACGACGCGTCTCCCGCCTCCCAGTCCTAGCGGATCGCTCCCGCCCCTCAACTCGTTGCGCTCCCCTCGATCGGCGTACCCTGTGTCAGGGGATCTTGTGAAGATCCCACCGATCAGCCCGTCGGGCCCAGGGAGGAAGGAGATGTTAACACTGGGTGATCGCGATGGGCCGAGCTCGAGGTTGCCGTCGCCGCCGTTCACAGGGCGATTGCCCCCGCCACCATCAAGTTTGGGAAGTCAGGATATGGGGGCCCCTCCCCCACCGAGTATGATGGGGATGGGAGTGTCAGTGGGCCCAGGTGATGTGTCGTGAGCGAACACGAACATATTGTGTCGAGTTGTGGGACGGTGGAGGTTTTTGTTGGTTATATATTGTCAGCTATTTGCCCGGATTGTATAATCGGTCCTTATCTTCTTTTTTCGTACTGCATTGTTGTCTAATGTGAATGTGGGCTTTGCCTCGCGCGGCCAGCCTATGTATGAGCCAGAGTAGTTTTCCATCGCGGGAAGCTGTGGGGGGATCCATTTGGTGGTCGTCTGAGTCCTGGACAGTGGACTCCTGACTTTACCTTGGATCTTGTCACCTTGGAGGCTTGGACCTTGGACGGTGGAACTAGTGTTGCACAAATACAAATAAATATCTTGAGGAGCCATATTATAATGGATACGAAAAAATATGAGTATGGAGAGAAGAATATTTATTCATATCCGTATTTAATCATATTTACTTTGTATTTACTCCCACATTTCCTGTCTCTAAATCACTCCAAATCAGGTCTATTCTCGGACATGTAATCGATGCTATGACAGTACATGATTGTATATCAGTGCTTCTGAAGTGTTATATGTATACAAGCTCTCATTAAAGCCTCCCCAAGCTTGTTAACATGCTTTGGAAAATGCTGAGATGACTGGGAGATGGCTGTCCACAGTGTAAACATGAGAAAGTTGATGTCAATGTTATGTCTGCTGACTCTATTGGGGAAATTGACCTTAGAGAACAGATGTATAGCCAAGGATTGACTCCTTGTAAGCTGTGATCCAGCTGCAATGCATCGGGGGGTCAGGGGGACCCAGATATTGCCCTCCGGTTGTGACCGGACCGTGTCGCTCCGACGGTCGCAGAGCAGGCATATACCAGGGAATAGCTGTCATGAACGCCTCCTAAATATATACATCGGACCTTACTTTACTATAGTTTACCATCGGACCTCGCATCGGACTTCGCCTCGCTTCGCGTCGCGTCCGGCCCTTCGGGCATACCGGACTTCTCGGCTTCCTCGGTCATGATCTAGACCATGGAGTCATACTTACCTCGCCTCGTGCTGTGACCCACTTTGTACTCCGTGGTACCCACTTCGTAGTCCGTTCTGACCCACTCCTACTCCGGCTTTGTTTGTCTTTGTTTGGATCCTTATCCTCATGTATATAAGGGCTCACCAATCTATGAGGAGGGGTCATCTCGACCTTTTCTATTCTCCGGCTACCTGGGGGATCCTCCCTAAGTATTGTAGGGGAAGGTCCACACCTTCGTTATCACCCGCCCCCCTCGATCCTATCCTCGTCTCTCCTCGCCTTGTACCTCGTCGCGACGTCCTGAACCTGCATCGCAGGTAGACCGTTGCTGACATAAGGTCGAGATCTCCTCATCATCGTTCACCGCGTCGCTTCGTCGTACTTTACGTTTGCATTGCCATATCCCTTTGGGGAGCGCCGACCGACGTACTGGTCACCCTCGGATCTAAGTCGAACTCTCGCACTGTACATCGAGTTGGCACGGGCCCTATGCCCTAATGCCTTAATCGGAACTGTTGCAGCACTGTGGCCTTATGCCTGCGCTGTAGGGGTCTATAACAGGTTAGCTGGTAATTCCCAGCGCCTGGGCCTTGATGCCTTTCCCTTCGGGGATTGGTCAACTGCCGAACGCTTCGCCTCGGACTACTGTACTTCGCTTCGCATCGTCACGTCCGAGATGACGTAAAACTACCCCGCGTCCACGCCAAGGACGATAAACTTATGGTAGTCGCCGTATCACCGACGCACCGCTGGAATGGAGATCACTGCCCTTCGGGGTTAGGCCATCATCGGATCCTTTTCAAAGGAGCGCTGACCGACGTAATGGTCGCCTGAATCGCAATCATCGGGTCGGAGAACTACCTCCGTTATCAAAGGGCACCTGCGTTCGCTTCGCATAGAAAAGCACGGGTCCGCAATGACGCGAGGCTCCTGTCGGAGTTAACCTCATTAAACTACGATGTTCAGGTCCTGGAACGACCGCCACCGGGCCAGACCACGCATAGCGGGTCTGGAATGTTTTAAACTTATCCACCATTGCCTCGTTTTGTGTCGACGACAGATGAGTCACGCCATCGTAACGGCTTAACAAAAGCTCTGGTCACCGCCCCCCTTGGTTCCCCTTCGCCTCCCCATGCTAGAAGGCATGGAATCGTCGCATCGCACCGCGCCGGAAGAAGAAAGCGAAACGTCTTTGACGGTTTCACATGAGCATGCGCGCACCATGAGGTAGTACGTATTCTCGAGAGTTACTCGGGTAACACGAACATCCTCTAGAAAGCGAAACATCTCTGAACAATCCATATAAGCACGCGCGCCCCGGATTCTTCGCATCGCCTCGCATCGATCGTCCATCGGGTCCGTAATGACCCTGAGCAGGCTGGCTCTGGAAATAAACTAAAGATTACACTCAAGCATCGCCTCGGTATCCTCGGGGTCTTAGGCCTAATGTGGAAGCGACCCACAAGTCAAAAAGTATTGGCCAAGACATTTACACCATCACACCGCCTTCGTAGTCGTTTTATTGGTTCCGCTTCGCCTCCCTCGTTAGAAGTCATTGCTCATCGCTCGGGCCGAAAGGCCACATCGTTCCCGTCCGCGCCGAAGACATTAAACTCAGGCCGCTCCGCGTTCGCTTCGCTTTAAAAAGCATATTGATCATCGATTCAAGCGCTGGCCGACGCATTGGCCACTCCGCATCCTTGAGACGAGGAGCGCTAGCCGACGGATTGGCTATTCTTCGCATCGTTTTCGGCCTTAATTTGGCCATTCTTCGCATCGGTTTCGCCTTCGGGCAATTTTTTTCGGACGGCCGCTTACACGCTCTGTACGCTCACTTCGTTCGCTTCTGTCGCGCGACTTTGCTACCGAAACTACCTAGTTTCGCAAAGTCGTTTTTGGTCGAAGGTACTAGAGGTAGTAAGTGGAGCGGGCTCTTGGAGAGAGCTCGCATCGGTATTCGGGATACCTTCGGGTAAAGGGTCGCAGGGCGATCGTAGGCTAGCGAGCCCCGACGAAGTGCTGAAGAGAGCCTCGCCCAAAGCGAGAGCGCAGCCGAGTGTCGAGGCGACGCGATACCAGCGCCAGACCCTTTAGGTAAAAATGTCCCATTTTTTCGGTTTTTGGAACCAGCCTTACTTCGTTCATGTTTTTTGGCTGGTCATTGAGGACAATGAATGTGAATTGGGGGTAATGTCATGAACGCCTCCTAAATATATACATCGGACCTTACTTTACTATAGTTTACCATCGGACCTCGCATCGGACTTCGCCTCGCTTCGCATCGCGTCCGGCCCTTCGGGCATACCGGACTTCTCGGCTTCCTCGGTCATGATCTAGACCATGGAGTCATACTTACCTCGCCTCGTGCTGTGACCCACTTTGTACTCCGTGGTACCCACTTCGTAGTCCGTTCTGACCCACTCCTACTCCGGCTTTGTTTGTCTTCGTTTGGGTCCTTATCCTCATGTATATAAGGGCTCACCAATCTATGAGGAGGGGTCATCTCGACCTTTTCTATTCTCCGGCTACCTGGGGGATCCTCCCTAACTATTGTAGGGGAAGGTCCACACCTTCGTTATCACCCACCCCCCTCGATCCTATCCTCGTCTCTCCTCGCCTTGTACCTCGTCGCAACGTCCTGAACCTGCATCGCAGGTAGACCGTTGCTGACAATAGCACCCTGCCTGCGAACCGTCCATCTTCTTGTCGGAAAAATAGCGGGACTCGGGGAGTAGGTCAGGGATGTCTATGTGACCATCGATTGGTCGCCGTCGTCGGTCCGAGCTTGCACGGACATTCCATTGCCATAAATAAAACATGTAGTTGACAACACGATAGTTTTGTGCACAGTCTAGCAGCATCCTTCCTGCGCCTGCTCATCGCTCGCTGACCGCTAGTCTAGAGGTCGTGAGCTTGACAAGACCGTCAAGCAGGCATATTATTGCCATCACACCTGCAGACTGATCGCTCGTAGATCATCGCGTGGCCGTGTTTTCGTCAGGTTGAGTGAAACCGTCCGCCAGATGTCAAGTTGACGAGGTGTGGAGGGGTCGGAAATCGACAGTGCCATGACCTGCGGGGTTTCGTGTGACTGGTGAGGGGCCAAGGGGGAAACGCTATGAATTTCAAGATATACAGATATACAGCGACATGGCTAAACAAAAGCGGCCGCCCACTCCTCGCGCAAGCGTACGACGTCGCGCTCAACACGTCGGATACGTTCGACGGCGACCTGCGTGTGCCACGAGCGTCCATTAGCGAAGGTACAGGAGCCGACCTGACGACACTATGCACCATATTGGTCCCCGACCCTTCGCCGCCCGTCTCAACGCCAGTCTCGCGGTACATTGAGACCTCCTGTGAAGCCTGTCAGTATCCGTCGCATGCATGCTGCGGCAAACGTACCAGTTTACGCAATATCTTGTCAACGAATGTGAGGACGCGCTGCCTTTGAGCCCTCGCGGACGCTAAGTTAGCGGTCAAAGCCATGTTCTCCTGCTTATTCGTTAGTGTTCGACCCGCTAATCGAAATCTCGTGTACGCACCCGACGGCTTTTGAAGAGTGCGACGGCGAGGATGGGAAGGGTTCCAACCAATATGTACTCTATGAACGACGTCTATTATCCTTGTTAGCCGACCAAATACGTTCACTTCTGCCAAAAGTGACATACCATGGGTGTGAATCAGTTTGGATGAGAAGGTTTGCAAGGATGTGGGCAGGGAGTGGTGGGCAGGGAGTGGTGGGCAGAGAGAAGTGGGCAGAGAGAAGTGGGCAGAGAGAAGTGGAAGTGAACTCGCATGAACGCGACACGTCGTTCGCCGCCAAACTCGAGCGTCTAAGTCGTCTCGCGTCCACGACCTCGACCCAACGACCCACGTCATCCGACGTGTACGTCTTGAAGGATGTTTGTTCTTTTGGTATATATATTCTTGTTCTTCTGTGATTCCGGCTTTAGATCGTTACTTTCCTCGTCATCCCCCGGTCATCCCTGCGTCGCCGACTAACGCGCACTCATCCGTCCTATGTTCGTTGTGAGTGTTGTAAACCTTCCGAATTACGATCTCGCTTACCGTTCAACCTGCCCCGTTAAGCTTCTTCGACCTTTTCAACGGGTCCCGTCTCAATCGCCTTCAACCCGTCGAACCACATCGCATTCTCCGACGTACACATACAGTTTGGTGAGAGCCAGCGTCCCTCCTCGGCCGTATCTTTCCATCCGAACACCTTTTCTACGAAAATCTGAGAGGCCTGTTCTCGCGTGCAAAATGGACGGACGTACCAAATATTTGTTCCCCTTATTCGAAGATTTCGACCCGTGGATCCATGCGTTTATAGGGTTGAACGTTGCGCGCGTGAAGACGACGTGGCGATATTGGTGAGCGCCGGATTGTTGGATGAGTTTTCCCCTACTCACCGTTGCTCGGCTACATTCCCCCGTCGATACCTTCAACGTCCGTCACGAGAGCCCGGCTACGGCACTCGCGCCACCGTAAACGAGCGAGGCGCGACACGCAAGGTGAGTAAATGCGGTTTTGCGTAAGAGGTAGTGCGGTGCGCGTGACGACATCATGTCACTTCATACCTGTAGGGAAAGCAGAGTTACAACTGCGAATGTTGATGAGTGCTGGCGTAAGTAAACTTTTCCCACGCATAGACGCTCGCCGGGAGTTACTGTTAGCACTTCGTAGTATGCGTGCCTTGCAGACAGCCTTCCTCTGCCGTTGTTGCCCCGCCCTTCATCGTTCATCACTTGCTTTGACGGAGGGTGAAACCAAGTCCATTCGAAGTTTGCTCAGTGTGTTTCGAATCGCGTATGTCGTGGAAAAGGGTGTGTGCGCTACATAGGTCGATCAGTAGTTCGTGCTGCTTCAGTGTTAACGTCAATCGTATGAGCCCTCGAATACGACGATATCCCGCTCATCGGGCGCTACTTCATCTTCGTGCCACGGCTCGCCTTCCTCTTCCAAATCCGAACCGAGGTCGACGTCACCTCCTGAGAAGGCAGCGTCACCGTCGTTGTGTAGCTCCTGTGCATCCGATGTAGCGTTGTGATTGCTGTGGTCTGTGGGGGTGCGGTTCACGGGGGAGGTGGGTGATGCGGTGCTTGGCATGTGGTACGGGAAGATGTCGTCGATGTTATCTGGATGGGCGTGCGTATAAGTATGCCCGACAGCCTGTCCCCAATGTTGGCGCATGAGGAGGTCTCGATCAGAGAACCTAAGGTGGATGTGAGAAGGGAGGGAGTTGAATGTTTCGACGTGGACGTACTGTGCAACGTAATAGTTGTTCCAGTCTGCACCGTCGTTCGCATGCTCCGCGGCTGACATCCCGAGCCCATCCTCATGCTTCCGCCCGTACGCAAAGGCAGGGATGATGTGGACACCTCGTATAACATTGCTGGGGTCAATGAAGCCGAAGGATCCCTCTTGAGACAGCGGGGGGAAAACCAGTTTTTCGAGCCGGCAGGATGACCAGCGCTGGGTGGGGGTCTCCTGATTTTCGGCTTGGAAGTGTCGGACCCACAGGAAGTCAACTCGGCGGGGGCGAAAGTCCAAGGAGCCAGGGCCTGTGTAAACAACATTTGCGTGGTAAGCTCCCAGTACGCGGGCATATTGATAGTGCGAAGAAGAGGGCTCCCCGGCGTCAGGAAGGAACATGACTGCATCGCGGTCCTTGCCTGGCGACAAGGTGTCATAGGTCCTGCGAATGTCGTACGTCGTGTAGTTCACCGTCATGACCTTGTGGCCATAAATTCGATCCTCCTTGAGGATTACGTGGCGGGTTTGTCCTTCTTCGGGGAGTTCAGGGGATGACAAAGCGTGGGCGGTCATCACCTGAGCACGAAGAGCCAGAGCTTCGCCGGCGTGGATCTTTTGAATGCGAGGGAGTAAGTGTTGCCGCAAGGCGGGTAAAAACCCCTGCGAAAGTGACATCAGAGGGTGTGCAGTTGTTTAAGGAGTAGAGAATACCTACATGAAGAGCTGGATCCCGAAAAAAATTGCTGATCCATGTGGGTACGTGCACGGGATTATTTTGTGTGATTCCAATATGGTAATGGGCATGCGGATCTCGAGCTATGTCGTCCGTCACCTCACGCACTTCGCTGAGCATCTGGCGGATCTCTCGCAAGCGACGTTGGCGTCGCTCTATCTGCGTCATTTGCATGAGGAAGTTCTTGCGGTTGGTGCGCCGATAGCGAGCTTTGCCGGTGCGGTGTTCTAATTCGTACTGCGAGAGCAGTAGTGAGCTGCTATAGCGAAGTGAAGCTGACGAAGTGTACGCACGCGTTCCGTGGTATAAGAGTCGGTGGTGCCAACCGATACGATGGTGGACGGATAATCGCCGAGGGCGTGCCATGTGTATGTGTTCAGGTTGAGTTCCTTCTTGACGCGAGCGCTCTGACGCGGGATTGGTCCCGTCATAGGATGCGTGGAGGTACCTTGGGTGGGGCCTGTCTGGCTAGCTCTCGTAAGTCGCACTTGTTCGCGGATCGTCGGCGTAGGTTGGTGGCGGTCCTTGCCCTTGCCGCCTCCGCGTCCGCGTCCGCGCCCCCGACCCCGACCACCACGCCCGCGGGGCCGTCCCCGGCCTCGGGTGTAGCTCTTTGTGAGAGGGACATGCTCGTCCAGATTGTCATCTTCTTGAACCGGTTCCTCGGCCTCTCCTGGGGGGACGGTCGGGGAAGTGTCAGCAACGGCCTTAGTGACGAGCACTAGGCGACGACGTGTGACACAAGTGAAGAGGGACGATGGGAGATAAGGTCGGTAGTATTGACTAGGTCGAGATGGGGAATATGTACAGGAGGAATGGAGCCCTTATATACTACGAGGCAGAGTCACTTAGTAAGCTACGACACACGGCGGTCAGTAAGCAGAGCTAAGTATAGATACATGCGCAGCAGGATCAGTAAGCGAGACAATAAGGATGAGCCGGGTCCGGAGCGGCATGATGTCATGCACAGCGTTATGATGTCATGTGGAGTCAAAGGAAGCGATGATAAGATGAGCCTGGAGTCATGACGTCAGGAAGGAGCAAGGATAAGCCGAGTCTCCACCGGAGTGACGGAGTATTACTAAGTGATGAGTAGTCAGATAGAAATGAAAATAAAAATGAATTGGGATATTATCCCCGAGGTCCCCGAGGTGTCCGAGATGTCCGGAATGGTAACGTTCATGACATCACCTTCCCGTTAGATTCAACATCCTCGTTGAATCCCGATGATAAACCCTTCGGCACACAAGATGTTTGTCCAGACGCTCATGGGCAGCCTTCATGATCGTAATTGGCGTATGAGGAGCCATTTGAGCAGTCTTAAGGCGGTGGGGTGGCGGCGGTAAAAGTCGTCTAGGGGTTTCTTGGCTTTCCCCAGATTTGTCTTTGGTTCCCAGGTATTTTCACTTTGATCGTACCCTTTCCAATGGACCAGGAATTCGAGGCGTTTCGACTTTCTACGGACGTCGACGATGGATTCTACTTCGTAGAATTCTTCTCCTTGGATAAGGTCAGGGGGCGGAGGTGGTGCCTTTTTCTGTTGGTCGAAGGCAGGCCCGTTGTGCGGGGATAAGAGGGATTCGTTGAACACCGGGTGTTTGCGTCCCCACGTCTTTGGGAGTTGAAGATGGTACGCCGATGCTCCAACCTTTTTCAGAACTTTGAACGGCCCGAATCGTTTGGCGTCTAGCTTCTGCATTGGTCGCACGGTATGGATCACCGTCTGTCCGTCGCGAGTTTTGGCTTCCAACCATACGAAGTCCCCGACGCGGTAGTCCACGGGGTCGGCTTTGTTACGATCATAGAACCGCTTTTGATCATTTTGAGCGGCCTTGAGGGCGGAGCGTGCTTCGGTGTAGATGTCTCGCATTCGTTGGGCGAGTTCGTTGGCCGTGGGGTTGGTTGTTTCGTGGCGGGGATTTGTTCCGAGGTAGAGTTCGCGACCGTAATTGGCGAAGTTAGGGGACATGCCGATGGATGAATGGGTCATATTGTTGAACGCGGTCATGGCCAGGGGTAGGAAATGGGCCCAGTCGTCCTGACGATGGTTTACGTAGATGCGGAGGTAGTTTTCCATCGTCATATTGGAGCGTTCGGTCTGTCCATCGGTTTGGGGGTGGTACGCCGTGGAGGGGTTGGCTTCAATTCCTAGTTGTTCGCACAAGGCCTTCGTGAATTTGGAGACGAATACGCTGCCTCGGTCGCTGACGATCTTTCGCGGGACACCATGATGGGGCACGACATTGCGTAAGAATTCTTTGGCTAATTCGTCTTTGGTGAGGTCTTTGGTTGTGGCCCAGAATACAACTTGCTTGGTGCCCATGCAGTTGACATTACAGATGGCGTCGTATCCTTCTGAGACGGGTAACGGCATGACAAAGTCGATTGAGACGTGTTCCCATGGTCCCTTGGGAGGCTCGTGTGGATGCAGCGGGGCGGCTATTTGGTCGTGGCGTATTTTGTTCCGTTGGCACGTTTCGCAGCCTTCGACGTACTTTCGTACGTCGTCTCGTATTGCCGGCCACCAATAGTTGCGCGTGATGAGTTCGTGTGTTTTGTAGCGTCCTGGGTGTCCATTGAGTGGTCCGTCATGGTGAGCCTGGATGATGTCTGCGCGTAGCTTTTTGTTGCGGGGTACGTAGATTCGTTGTTGGAACGTAAAAAGATTGTTTTCTTGTTCCTTCCATCCCTTGACTTTCATGGCTAGCGCTCTTTTTACTGAGTCATCCTGCTTGGTTGTCCCTTTTATGCGCGTGATGAAGGCGTTTTCTGGTCCATCCACCATTATTCCTGATCCTTCTGGTGTCCTGAGTGCATGGAACAGCTCGGTTTTAAGGAGGACGACGTCTTTGTTGTCATTTTCCCCCTTTTTAAGTCCCACCTGTCGTGAAATGGCGTCGGGCTTGCCCATTTGGTTGCCGGCTTTATGCGTCAGGGTGAAGTTGTACTCCTGTAACTCCATTAACCATCTTGCTTGTCGTCGGTTGAGTTTCTGCGCCTTCCGGAAGTAGGTCAGGTTACGGTGATCGGTCCATATGTCGAATGGTTGTCGGGCGCCCATAAGGTATTGTCGCCATTCGTCTAGGGCCGACATGATCGCTAGCAGTTCCTTATCGTAGATTTCGTAGTTGTGTTCGGCTGGGCTCAGTGCTTTGGAAAAGTAGGCAATGGGGTGCCAGTGGCCGTTGGCTTGCTTCTGCGATAGTACTGCTCCGGTGGCGTAGTCGGATGAATCAGCTTCGACACGGAACTTTTCGTTATCCGTGGGAATGGCTAGGACCGGTTGTGATGTGATTCGCCGTTTGAGTTCTTCGAAGGCCACTTGTTGAGCGTCTGTCCATTCCCAGTCCGTATGACCCGTGAGCTTGGTTAGATCATGCGCGATTCGACTAAAATCCGGTACGAAGCGTCTGTAGAAGTTGCAGAATCCGAGGAACGATTGTAATTGTTTTTTTGTCGTGGGGGCGGTCCAGTTGGTGACAGCTGCGACCTTGGCAGGGTCCATTCGGACTTTGCCATGTCCTACGATCATTCCTAGGTATTCGATTTCTTCCTGCTCGAAGTCGCATTTTTCCGGTTTTAGGTACAGGTTATTGTCGCGCAGGATTTGGAGCACCTGTTTGACGGCCTGCCGGTGTTGTTCAAGTGTTTCCGTAAAGATCAGGATGTCATCGAGGTAGACGACTACAATGCCTTCATGGATCAGGTCTCGGAAGAGGTCGTTCATCATGGCTTGGAAGGTGGCGGGCGAGTTCGTGAGGCCGAAAAACATCACCGTTGGTTCGAAGAGTCCTTTGTTGGTGCGGAACACGGCTTTCCATTCGTCTCCTTCCTTGATATGGACATTGTTGTATCCCCATTGTACGTCGAGTTTGGTGAATACTTCGGCTCCTTTTAACTTGTCGAGGAGTTCCTGTACGAGTGGCAGCGGATAACGGTTTTTTATGGTCATGTCGTTAAGCCGTCTGTAGTCTTACACCGGTCGGAGGGTTCCGTCTTTCTTTTTAATGAAGAAAAACGGCGAGGCCATAGGGGATTTTGAGTTGCGGATGCGTCCGGAGCGTAGGTTTTCTTCGAGAAAGTCGTCTAGTTTCCCTTGCTCGTTGAGCGTCAACGGATAGACTTTGCAATCTACGGGTGTGAAATCGGGCTTGAGTTCGATGGCGTGGTCCCAAGGTCGTCTTTTTGGGAGTTTATCAAAGTCGTCTTTGTCGAAGATGTCCTTAAATCCGTGATGATCCGAGGGGACGCGTTCCGTGAAGTTTGAGCCTTTTTTTCGCGTTTTCCGCAATGGCGATGTCCGAAGCAAGTGTCCTGACGTATAGCGAGGCCGACGATTGGTAGCCTTCCCAGTCAAAGGCGTATAATTGTTCGCCTTCTTCTAGAGGGTAGACTTTGTCAGGTGTTTCTTCATCTTTCTCATCGATGTCAAAATTCGTGGGTTGGCATCCCTGGGGGCACCTGTCGAATGTGATAGTCCCTTCTGTCCAATTGATCAACGGGTTATGCTGTCGAAGCCATTCGTGGCCGATGTAGACGTTCATTCCGAGGTGTGAAACCGCCAAGTCAAGGTCTTCTTCGTGTCCGTGGATGGTTACATGCGCCGTGACGTACTCGGTTATGGGTCCTCCCGAGTTGTGGGTTCCGTCTGCGTTTTTAACCGGAATCGGGCGTGCGGTTTTCCTTGTAGGGATGTCGTGTTTTTTGACGAAGGCTTCGTCAATGCACGACCCCGTACATCCGCTATCGATTAGAGCCTGGGCGGTTACTGTCTTTGGACCGAACTGGAGCCGGATGGGGACGTTGATCTGTTCTCGTCGTCCGTTTGATCGTATGAACCTCATGGGTGAGTGAAGCTCGTGCAAGGCTTGGATCGCCTGTTCGTCCCCCATTCGGCCGATCTCTTGAACGGCTTCATGGGTGGCTTCTTCTCGTCGCTTATGATGAGTCCATATCCGTAGTTCTGCGATCGCGCTTTCGGGTTTGTCTTCCCTTAAGCGTTTCAAGGTCCATTGCGCAGTTCTTGGTAACGCATATTTTCGTGACGTATCTACACCTGTGGGGGGCGCCCCTGCCATCGCGCCTCCCCTGTCCCGAGCTAGACTCGGGTCCACCGGGATTTCCCTGTCAATGCAACCCCCGTCTCCGTTTTCCGGCTTCGTGTCCCCGACCTTGCAAGAAGGATCTGGCGTGTATCCGCCCTGAGGAGGTCGAACTATGCCCTTTTCCTCTCGGGGAGGTGGTTGGGTGACATCCGTATCCTCCTCATGGATGGTGCCCACATGAGCGCGCGATGTCTTAGGGAGTTTCACCGGTGGCATTCGGAGGAAGGGGTTGAACGCGGGCCATGTGAAGGTCCACGGCTTGATCGGATCCAGGATTTTCGGGGCGGCCCAGTCGACGGTGTTGAAGGCCGTCCATCCGACCGGGAATTTCTTCCTTTCTTCGTCCTTCTTGAGGGCAGGCTTCTCACCTGGGCTACAGTTTATCGTCGTGTTGGACGTGCGGAGCGACATATACGGGGGAGGAGGGGATTTAATTGTGTCCAGCGACGCGCCCCAGCCATCGCGCGTCGTAGTCTCGGTCTTCACCGAGTCCTTTTCCAACGAGGGATGTACATGTGATCGTAAACGAGAATGGGGCCAGCGATTGAAGAAATCCGGGTCAGGGAAACGAGAGGGTACAGAGAGTCCTGATGATAGAATGCGAGAAAGAGGCCATCGAGAAACTGGTTTCGAGGCGTTGGATGCCGTGTTCATCCTTCGCCCCTCTAAAAATCCGACTCCGCGTCGGCATCCGATCCACCGCTCTTGGTGCTCCTGTTGTCGACTACCTTGTCTTTGTCCTTCTTCTTCTTCTTTGCTTCTGTCTTGGGCGTTGGCGTGGTTTTGCCGTCGGTTTCCACCAGAGCGCGGAGGATCATCTTTCGCTGCTCGTCGTCCAGAGTGTTAATCCATTCTTTGGGCGAGGCGAATTCTTCCGTGGTCTGGGACCGTGCTTGCTGGTTGGGGTTGCGTTTGAAGGGAGGTGGTCGCGGGGTGTTCGAGGAGCGGGGTCCTTTGTAATTGGGAGACGTGCTGTAGCGATCACGTCCCCACTTTTTCCGGATGTATTCGACCGACGCTTTGCAGTCCTTGGAGATGTGGTTGGTCATTCCACATTTGAAGCAGCGTCCCTTGGTGTCGACGGCGCCTATGTCCATGGCTTGTCCACCGCCTCCATGAATGGTACCCGTGGCATCTTTGACGTCTTTGGGTTTGGAGGTGGTATGGGTGGAGGAGGAGGGGTGTCCGCGGTGCATTTCGGAGATTTCGCGCCAGGCATTGTCCATCTCGGTGACGCGTTTCTTCCAATCGGTGTATGTGGTGGGGACCGGCGGGCTGCGAAAGATGTTCTTCAGTATCTCTATCTTGATGTTGGCTTTGAGAATACGAAGGAACCAGGCGTCGTCGTTGGTGGGGATAACGTTAGCGCGTCGCGCAATTTGTTCGAACTTGACGAAGAATTCATCGGCTGATTTGTTCCCCATTTTGAACTGATCCAGTTCATTGAGCGCGTCTTGCTGATCCGAGGTGCTGACGAAGGAGGCGTCGAGGGCGGTGATGAAGTTGGCCATAGTGACCGTGGTTCCGGCGGTGAGGACATTGGCGTCTTTGAAGTTGCGCGCCCATTCCTTGGCGGCGCCTTCCCTCATGTAACTGAGGATGAAGCGGACTTGGTCGATTTCACTGATGAAGTCTTGGGGGGGCCGCTTCGATGTAACTGGTGACTTCATGTTTGAAGTCCGCGTATTCAGAACGTTTTCCGCTGTACTCCCGTGGTTTGGCGGCGTGGATTTTTCGTTTAGCGGTGGCGGCTGCAGGCGCTCCTGGGGCGGTGGGAGTGAATGCGGCGATGATTAGGCCACTGAAGGCGTGCCAGTTTCCGGCGTCGACATAGGCCCATTGTGTTCCATTTAATGGGTCGTCGGTGAATTCGAATTTGGCGACTTCGTACGCTATTCCATTAAGGAACGCGTAGCGGGTGTTTCCGATGACGGGGGCGAATGCGGCGATGTTGGCGGGGCAGTTGGTTTGATCGGCCGCGCGGCGGTTGAGGACAGTGGCGGCCATGGCTTGTCTTCTTTTCCAGGCGGATGAGGGGGGGGGAGCGGGGTCGTAGGGGTCCGGTGTGGGTTTGGACTTGGAAGGTTCGAGGTGGTGGGTTATATGGTGGGGGTGGGGGCGGTGCGGGGGGGAGGTTGGTTCCTCAGATGTTCTTCACGTCGGTCGTAGTCTAGGGCGATGAGGGCGAGGTCGTTTTCGGTGAGGGGTTGATCTCCTTCTTCGTCGGCACACCACTCTCCGTCAACAAAGTAGACTTGGTCTTCTTCTTCGTCTCCTTCTAAGTGGATGAAGTAAAGAAATCTCCGTTCCCTTCGGAGGTATTCTTCGGTGATTCCTCGGGGGAGGGGATGGGGACTACGGGGGCGTAGGCCGTAAGTGGACGACACGGTTTAGAGTGGGCGAGGGATCTGAGGCGGAGTTGCGATGTAGGGGACGGGGATCTGATCCCAGTCGTTGTTATTGAGGTTTTCTGGTTCTCCCCACTCGAGGTTGTCGGGGTCGTATTCAAAGGAGTCGTCGTCGACGAGGGTAGTAGTGTCGGAGAGGTATAGGTCGAGGATGTCGTCGACTTCGTCTAGTTCGCTTCCAATTCCTCCTCCGTCTCCGATGGTCCAAGGCCCAAGTGGATAAATCCGCGGGGATCCGTCCAGGGATCGCAAGCTACTGGGTGCGGACCTGCTGGAATCTGAATCCTCGTGGGTTGAGGGGAGGGGACTGCTAGGGGCTGTCCAGAAACCTTCTTCTTGCGGTGGCGGACTTGGCGTTGGCGTTGGCCTCCCACCTTCTGGGCTGGTCGTGGTGTAGATGGGGATGGGGGTGTGGGGCCCGTACCACTGATTTGGTAGTTGTTCGTTCCGGTAGATTGCAGAGAAATAGGGCCGGAACTCAAGCCGGGGATGGCCCTGTTCAATTGATACGATGATCCGAGTCCAGTCAACTCGAACCCGAAATCCCCAATCAGGGTTGCTCGCAGATGCGTAGACCCAGTTGTGGGCGTCGAAGAGGTTGTCGCCAAAGTAGGCGGTGATGGCGGTGTCACGTTCGATTTCGGTGACGGCTGTGAATTCTTCGCGTTCATACACGAAGTCGAAGTCGGGGAAATGGAAGTTTTCTTCTTCCAAGGCTTGGTGTTCCTCTCCCATGTACTAGCCCCCGAGTCGAGGACGGTTACTAGTACGGCAAGGGGATCGGGTGTCGAGGGATATGTCACTGGTCTTTCCAATCGCAAGACAGTCTGCCTCAGCCTTCTCGGCCTGTTGGCTGTCTCTTCGTTCAAGGGTCACGAGCCCAAGAACTTCTCGGGTCACTTTCCTTTTGTCGCTTTTACTAGCCTCCTACACCGTTAGGTGCACCTTCAACTGTCACGTCTGGGTTCTCGTGGTGTTCGAGGGGCCCCGAGTACGTGTAACGTAACGCGGTTACGTCAAGCCGGCGCCGCTGATGCGTGCACACGACCACAGAATCGGGGTGACTAGTCGCGTACACTGGGGGCAGTGATCCGAGGCGGCACGAAGGAAAAGTGGAGTCAGTAGCGCAATAAGGCGTCTACTACGGACAGGTATGCTACGCTACAATGGTCGTCGGGTAGTGCGATGGTAAAGTAGATCTCGACCTTATGTCAGCAACGGCCTTAGTGACGAGCACTAGGCGACGACGTGTGACACAAGTGAAGAGGGACAATGGGGGATAAGGTCGGTAGTATTGACTAGGTCGAGATGGGGAATATGTACAGGAGGAATGGAGCCCTTATATACTACGAGGCAGAGTCACTTAGTAAGCTACGACACACGGCGGTCAGTAAGCAGAGCTAAGTATAGATACATGCGCAGCAGGATCAGTAAGCGAGACAATAAGGATGAGCCGGGTCCGGAGCGGCATGATGTCATGCGCAGCGTTATGATGTCATGTGGAGTCAAAGGAAGCGATGATAAGACAAGCCTGGAGTCATGACGTCAGGAAGGAGCAAGGATAAGCCGAGTCTCCACCGGAGTGACGGAGTATTACTAAGTGATGAGTAGTCAGATAGAAATGAAAATAAAAATGAATTGGGATATTATCCCCGAGGTCCCCGAGGTGTCCGAGATGTCCGGAATGGTAACGTTCATGACAGGAAGATCGTCACCTCATTAAGATGTCGTCAGAGTGCATCTGCGGTGGATCTCCAGAGGTCGTGATCTGCGTTGAACGTGAAGGAGAAGGTGCTGTAGTCAAGGCGGTCGGTTGGGATAAGTCGCGCGACAGCAACGGTTCGTGCGCGAGGAGAGGGGGCGTTGTGGTCAGAGCAGACGAGTTAGATACACCAGCGTTCTAGCAACCCGGTATTAGCAAAGAGTCAAACCATCCGAGAGGAGAAGGCGCACCTTGGCTGCAGCACGAGCTGCTTCACGCCGAATCCGAGCATTGGCCTCACGCGGCAATTCACATGTTTCGAATTTGCTGCAGGTCGTTTGTTTGAATTTCCTAACGGCATCGCCCAAGGACGTTGTCACGGAGCGAAAGATGTTGATTGTGGTGTCTGTGTGCATCCGCAGCTTTGCAAGGCCATGCCAGTGGGCAGCTAAGAACAATACTCGCATGAGGCGATCATTGTCCTCTTCATCAGGTAATAATCCTTCGAATACAGGTATAGCACACTACGTGTCTTTCATCAGCGACAAGGTCTTGAAGCCCGGTGAGAGGCGCCGGATATCTCACCTGGAGGATGTCTTCATAGTCGCGCGCGGCAAGTTGCTTAAGCTCCGAGACGTTGCGCGAGAATCTCCTTATCGTGCTTTGACCAAACGTCGGGATCTCGCGGTATCTGGAAGTTTTTCAAATCAGACATTAGTCGAAGGCGGGGAAAAGTACGGGATGAGTTGTCTGTACCGACGATCGACTTCTGGTAGTAATTTCAGGACATCCATGATGCGCAAGAGATGGACAAAAAATGCTTTCCAGACCCCTAGTTCAAACTCGTGCATGAGGTCGACTACGAGCATGGGGAAATGGTTGAATCCAAGAGGGCCAAGGAGGTGCGAAAATGTACTCTGTTGCATCGATACCGGAGATAGTGAGTGTAGATTGTTGACCAGTAGTGTGGATTCCGAGATACGCACCTCTGTGGGTACCAATGACTTGTCCTTGAGGAGCCGATCGATGGCCGCGCTGTTGGGTGCCAGGTTTTTCTCGTAGATAAGCTTGCGTGCACGAGTGACCATCTGCCGATATTCTTGGTCGTTGACACGGGCTGCCGTGAGGCAGGAGTCAAGATCGTGCGGCGTGCCCATTTGGTTAACCTCGGCGAGAGTGATGGTGCATCGAGGGCAAGGGCACTTGCCCAGGTTTCGTATGCTGGCGAGATAAACCCTGAAAACGAGGCAGTCAGGCGGTGCGAAACGGCGGGGAAACCCGAGGAAACGATGCCGTGCTTCTCAGGGTAATCGGCCGAATATGTGAAGATGCGAGGGAAAAATCGCCTCTCGATACCATCGTAGCACCGGAAGACAATGCCGTGCTCGTACGCATGCATGAACTCCGTGTCAAATAAAATCTTCAGTTGAGCGTGGTAGATCTCACGCGGGCAGTGCGTCTCCAGCGGTTGGGAGGGTCCGGCGCCGGTGTGCATGAAGACGAACTCTTGGAAATCGTCAGGGAGCTAGGAGGCGGCGGCGAGTAGAGTCAGCGGCATCGAATCATGGATCGGAGGCAGCACCTACCCCAAGGAAATAAGCTGTGTGGGTACAAAGATGGTTTGAAGGCTTGGATCGTCTATACTTGGACTCGTTGCCATACGCCGTATAAAAGGGCCACATTTTTGCGTCGCCGAATTGGGCCAGATGCGAGGCATCTGAGGCATGCATCATACCGAGGACGACACGAGGGCGGTCGCATCCTGGTTCGGGGGGCTGTGCTTGCAACTGTTGGTGGGCATCAAGGAAGGCTGTTGAAGAATAGAGTTCACCGTGGACGCGTTCGGGGACGGAAGAGGGTGTGCGCTGCCAGTGAAGCTCGAACGGCTCGTAGTGAAACAAATGTTGCTCTGCATCGTTTTCAAGCTTCTCGCGGATGACAGACAGGAGGGTGCGGTGATGAAGATCGCCGGCATTGTATGTATAGGTGCCGGGAGGCGTTGCGCTGCGCAAGGGTACCGGTATGCTGATGGGCGTGGTTCGCCACCCACCCTCAGCTGTGGTGTCCGGATCTTCCCATTCACAACCTTCCAGGGATTCTTCTGACAGCAGCCGATGGATATTGTCATGAACGCCTCCTAAATATATACATCGGACCTTACTTTACCATAGTTTACCATCGGACCTCGCATCGGACTTCGCCTCGCTTCGCATCGCGTCCGGCCCTTCGGGCATACCGGTCTTCTCGGCTTCCTCGGTCATGATCTAGACCTTGGAGTCATACTTACCTCGCCTCGTGTTGTGACCCACTTCGTACTCCGTAGTACCCACTTCGTAGTCCGTCCTGACCCACTCCTACTCCGGCCTTGTTTGTCTTTGTTTGGGTCCTTATCCTCATGTATATAAGGGCTCACTAATCTATGAGGAGGGGTCATCTCGACCTTTTCTATTCTCCGGCTACCTGGGGGATCCTCCCTAAGTACTGCAGGGGAAGGTCCACACCTTCGTTTATCACTTGCCCCCCTCGATCCTATCCTCGTCTCTCCTCGCCTTGTACCTCGTCGCGACGTCCTGAACCTGCATCGCAGGTAGACCGTTGCTGACAGATATCTGGCCAATGCGTGCTCTGTATATCCTCTAAGGAAAATCTCGCCGGGTCGAGAAGGCCTACCAGCCTCTGAAAGTTAGCGAGGGTCTTCTGATCGCCATCTGACCAGAACCAGTCACTGAGAAGGAAGGCGCTGAGGTTCTCGAATGGGTACAGTATCTGTGCCATTGTGCGTGGGGGAGATGGGACTGTGGACGAGGTGTCGGATACTTGATACAATGGCATTACACGAGGGACATCGACAAAGTCTTCTGGCTGCAGATAAGACTCCGGGTCGTGGGATGGAAAATGTGCAGTGCGGTAGCGGCGAAACATACCAAAGCGATTGCACGTGGAATCGAGGACAGGAGGTGAAATCGGCATTGGCTGCGATGGCCGTTCCGCAAAGTCGTTGCACAACTCCGGAGGGGGCAAGGCAGCCTGAGCCTCTGGTCGTGTATCAAAGTACTCCAGGACCTTCTTGGGCAAGACACACCGTGTGGTGCGTATAGGACGCCCGTGCGTCGACTGAGCGACAGTGGACTCCGTCGCGAGCGGTTCGGGGGCGAGTGCCTCGAGCTTACGAGGTTCGTCAGTATGATAGTCAACGGGCCCAATTGAAAGAGACGGGAGCGCACCTCGGGGAAATCACCTTCGCAGGTCTCGGAAGCATAGGTATCCAGTAAACCCGGTGTACTACCGGTGCTAGTACTGGCGATGGGGGGCATTTTGGGAGAGCGCGCTGTGCGCACGTACTTCTTCTGACGGTAGGTGGATTTGGCCGCCTGAAGGGCATCATGACGCCGTTTCTTTCCCTGCGTGCATGTCCGGAGGTGTAGGTGGTATGGCGCCGACTTTTGGAAAACACGTCCGCAAAGGCAGCGCAGCTCTATATCATACAGGTCCCAGCGGCGTTCGTCCTCCCCCGACTGTACGGTGTCAATATCCATATCGCCTTCTGACAGGATGGGGGAGACTGTACGCTTCATAGGAGAATGATCAGAGGGGGGGAGGGATGCAGCGCGGGAAGAGGAACGTACACAACGGCACCCCGGGGGGTATATAGATAAGATTCCGAGGCATCGGTTGTATGTATGCAGGCACAGGTACACATGGTTCCGATATTGAGCAGGTACATGTGCAGATTCACGTGGACGGCTTGTGGGTGTCTCCTGGCACTAAGTTTGGAGAATCGGAAGGAGCGTCCTTCTCCGCCTCGAACGAATGCTTACGTACACTCTGAAGCCATGCACATTGGCGTCAACCAGGGTGGTCCATCCGCGATTCCACATCGTGAAGCCGAGGGCCATCTCGCCTCCGCGATTAGGTAGAGCGTTGTGGAGGGTGGTGAGGACAGAGTGGCGCGTGAGATGTCGAAGGGCAAGAAGCTTGAAGGGAAGTCTAGAACAACCCAAGAGAACTCTAAATTCTAAAACGGCCGAGGAAGTTGCGCGTTACGGCCGGCGGTTTGCTGCGACTCCGAGGCCTCGAGATGACATCATTCCGGTAAACAAACACACGTGACCGCGCAGAGACGCGTCAACAACGATACACAATCGGCAAGGACCGACCCGCAATTCTTTCCCTTTTCAATTCTCAAGCCATTCCGCCCAATCTCTTCCGGGCCTTTTCCCGACGTGTTCATTTACCCTCTCTCAACCCACCCCCTCAACCCTTTCCCAACCCCGCACCCTCTTTCCCACCCCTTTCCCAACGCTCCCCTCTCAAGCTCGTCAAGTTAGCACAGGAGAATTGCCACGATGGAAGGTGAGCTACTTCTTTCTCACTTTTACTTTTCCACCCTTGTCCCATCACGGGGCGAGTCCTCACCGCTTCACAGCTGCAGCACGGTGTCAACAACGCCTCATGACGATGTTACACAGTCTTCAACGCGCTTCCTGGAAGGAACCCCCCAGATATAGCTCTCCATACGTGAGTTAAGCATCCTTGCTCTCACCATGGACGCGATCTGGATCGCGGGCCGCAAGGGACGCTGTTGATGGACACAGTTGTACTCTTAGGGGCCAAACCGTCCTGGCACGGACTCCAGGCTTGTGTCCCTTTCATTCATGACGGCCGTTCGAAGGGTGCTCAGACCGATAGCTAACCCCGCAGATATGAGAGAGTACATATATAGGAGTCGGCTCACTTTCGTCGCGCGCTGGGAATGTATCGGTCTCACCTGCCATGGCGTGGTCAATGACGCGCTTGTTTTCGACGGTTCTCGCTTCAGCATTCGTGTTGTCCCCGTACCGCAGCTGCGATGGTGTCGTTCGTTCCTTCAGCGACTCTGTGATGCCGCCTGATCTGCATCTCCGATCTGGCGCATCTGGAAATCAGCGGTCATCAGGGTGCTTGCCGCCACTGTCGAGCACCTTCCCTTGCGGCTCTTTCCGCCTTTTCCAGAAGCCTTCCAATGGACCTCCTGACGCACCTCTCACTAAGCATCTCCATAGGATTAATTCCGCCTTTATAACCGACGCAGACAAGCTTGAAGCCTCGATGTGGGCGGATGAACAGCACGGTGAGTTCTCTGCCTTACTGCCCGCATCTAGCATCGAATCTCATCTGTTGTGCAAAGTGGGGTCTTGACAAGAAGGTCTGGTTTCCAGCCTCGGCGCCTTGAAGCGGCGCCACGTCATGGCGTCGGAAGGCCTAGAAAAAATGACTGATTAGAGCGCGGTGCATGTGATGTCATTATAATACCAGCCAGTGTTATATCAATATTATTTTCATGTGTAATGTCTAGCCATCTGCAGCATGGCTCTGCTTCAATGGGGACTGTGGCTTGAGTGCCTCTCTTAGGAGGTTTGACTCTCCACATTTGCAGGTACAGAAGGGAGGAAAAAGAGGCTGTGATTTACATAACTTATGAAAATCTTAGTCGACCTGACACTCTATTTCTATTTCCCAGGAAAAGCCCTTTTCAATAAGACCCTTCGCAATCGCCAAGTTGTGTTCATTCCGGCCTTCTTTCCTGTCTGGAGGGTTGACCCCAAAGCTCTGCGTTTGAAACATGGAGGACTGGTTGAACCAGACTGATGACCGGCGCCCCATCTTGCTGCCGTCCAAGGCTCGCGTCTCCTTGGTCGGAATGCTGCCTCGGATTGGCGCAAACTGGACGGAAGCGCGTGAGCACGAAGAGGGCGCAGAGAACAAGGCTGGCACTCACGGTGCCAATTGAAGTGGTAAAGCAGAGAGAGGGGTAGGCGACAAACACTCCTGGTTGGATTTCCCACGATGATGCCCGCCTCCCAGATTACCCAACCATGCACGAGTTTTGTGATCAAATTTCACCTACAAAGGTTGAAGTTAGCTAGCGTCTGAATAGCCGCAGCACGGGCGCCTACCATGGATGAAGAGCAAGCCACGCCGATGGCAAGTATTCTTGGCGTCAATGTGGGGGTTGCAAACGACGTCCTGGATGTTTTTCTCCAGGCGAGGGTAGTTCAAGCAATAGTTATAGAAAAGCCCAAGAGGGGGCTTGACTCCGGGATACTGTTTCTCTAGCTTCTCTGCCCCTTCAACGAAACCTTCGAGCGATGTCCGGGAAGGCCCGCTCTACGACGTCGCAGCCGATTTTGCTGGTGGAGAAGTTAGCTCCAAGGCGTGCTCTACCAGGTGCGATTGCTCACGTTATCTGCTCAGGCAGGGCCGTCTTCGCGCATGAAGTGAGCGATGGCCCCTGCGTTTTTCCGGTGGAACTCAACCAGTGCAGGATCCTGCAGAGTGCTTAGTTAAGCTGCGCCAGACAAAAGCTCAGAGGGAGGGCTGCTCACCGATTTGACGTTGCGATCGTGCCCGAATATGGAGAACCAATGCATTCCCTCTTGTTCGCCTGGATAATCGCCTCTTCGAAACACACGCAGTTCTCAAACCAGCCAGTCGCACTCCTTGTCGAACAGCTTCATCAAGGCATCTGTGCTCAAGCCCTTGTAGTAGCTGGGTGAAAAAATATCCTCCCTTGCAGTCCGCGCGCTTAGTGGGGATCTGGTTGTTTGGCCTGCAATGTAGGTCAGCGGGCGCACCGGCCTGCAAAATCCGGCATGCTCACTCTTCATAGGCAATCCTGGTGAAGGCCTCCAGCTCCTTGACATCGCCCGGTCTTCCAGCGCAAGTTGATGACTTGTCCCTCGCTTTCCCCATAACACCCCCCTGCTCCTCCACCAGGACAGCCTCGCATCCTTCTCAATGTCCAACCCGGCCTTCGCCTGCATGGTCTCTACCCCGCGCGCGCCTCCCTTTCCTCCAATCGTTCGTGCTGTGCTTGAGAGAGTCGCCGCCGTCCGCCTTGGCCCTTTCCTTTCGCTGTGCTTGGCATTCCGCCGCTGTCTCCCTGTCCCTCCCCCCCTCAGACTGCTCGCTCTTCCTCTTCCCGCCTCCTCCTCCCGTCCTTTTTGGGTACGGTTCGACTTGGTCGGCGATGGCCGCGGTCGCGGCGCGGTGCCCTTGCTCCAGCGCTGCTCCAGAAGCCGTGCGTGCGGAGGAGTGCGTCTCTTCGCCAGGTGCGCGCCTCACGCGCTTCATTGCCCGCTCCGCTGGAGGGGTAGCTGAGTGCTTCTCGCTTCGCCCGCCCAGGCTCGACCTTGCGCTCGTACTCAATGCTCGGAGCGCCGACGCTCTTGGGTTTCCGCACGCGGGGCGGTGCTCGGGGCTTTGCATGCGCGGCGCTGCCTGGGGCGGGGTTGCTGGTGGAAACTTCGCCCCGAACGAGTTCTCCCGAGAAATAGCTGCTGCACTTCTGGGTCGACGTTTCCGTGCGCCTCCCCTCGTCGAGGCCGGCTCCTCTGGCATCGGAGGAGCGCGGTCGTGCGCGAGACGTTCCCATGGAGTCGGACTACCACTTCCGCTAAGTCCATGCTCGTAACGAACTCCCAGCTTGCGCGTCGCCTGCGTTCTTCCCAGGAGGCATGCTGAGTGCCAGCGGATCAGCGGAATTCGTAGACAAAGGGCTGCGAAGGCGTACAACTTTCCCAAGCGCATTGCGCGGCGTCGCGGAGCCGACCAGATCGGACTCCCCCTCATCTTCGTAGTCAGACGGTAGGGGCGTCAGGGTCGTCGTCGTCGCCCTGGTGCCCGCGGTTGCCGTTGAGCCTGTCGTTGCAGCGCGACTGCAGCGAGGGGTTCGTCGTGGCCTGCCGTGAGAACTCAGTGTTAGCGCCGCGGCTTGGGCTGAGCAGGAGAACGACAGGGAGCACGAGCGCCCGCTGCTTTGGGCGCCTCCTGCCCCGCCGTACGGCTGCCTGAAAGGCACGCAGTGCACGGACAGGGTTGCCTGAAAGGCGCAAGGAGCGACAAGCTGCAACGTGTTGTGCGCGCCGCGCGTTGGCCTCATTGCACGTGACACCGTTAGCCGTGCACGTTGTCAGTCGCTTCCCCAACGCGGTGGGATTTTAAAGAAAGAAAGAAGAAAGAAGGGAGGCGACTGCCGTCCCAGAACAGCCCCTCCTCTTCGCTTTTGCGGGGGGCGCGGGACTCACGCGGCACACGTGCTTGGGCGGCGGAGCGGGGCTGGTTTAGGACGGAAGATGCTTGGGGCGGCGAGCCCGGTCGCGGTCGTCGCGGGGGGCGCGGGGACTCACGCGCACGCGTGCGGGCGACCGCGACCCGGG
>SAXG01000009.1:47162-164913 GCA_012932865.1 Amylostereum areolatum
CCGACAAAAGGCGGTGCTCACCAACCATCTCCGAGTGCAGCGGCACTCAGACGCGGCGCTCGAGCTTACCGAGATGGCCAAGAAGCATGGGCAGACCACATATCATTCAGCACTGCGTTCTCGAAGGTGGAGGACTATCAGGGTCAGACATCCACGCTACGCCTCCCTCCGACCCAACTCCCTTTGCCAACTTTGCCCCCTCGGGACCCCTTTTTTCTTCCCCCTATGCCATCCGACCAGTACCGAGGAGAACTCCTCCCGCCCGCGCACCCCCCCGCCGCCATTCCAGTCGCATCCCCCACCCCTGTTTCATTTGATCTTTCCACCTTTTATGAGGCATTCGTGACCGCGTCTCCCTCCACACCTCCATCTTCCCCTTCCACGTTATCTTTGTCCTCTCTTACACCACTCTCGTCCCCTCATACATCGTTCTCATCGCTTCCTGGGCCGTCTGGGTCCACTTGAATATACCACGCACCAGGAGACGTTACCCTGCCCATCTTCGCGTTGATAGATCTCTTTCTGACCATGTCTTACCCTCTTGGCTGTCTACATCGCCCTCAGTGTTCTACTTGCAAATCAATAAATGGTTTTCGACCTCCTCTCCAACCGTGCGTCGAGAAGCCCGCGACGGGCGCTGTTTTCTTTAAGCCCCCCTTGTCTACTAACTGCGCTATGGAATCCCTTCAGACGCCTTTCAGCGATTGTCAGCGCGGTGATAAATTGGTGCGTAAACATGCGACCTTCCTTATACAATCACTCAGCCATGTTCAGTGTGAGGTGCGTTTTCCCCTTTCTATTTGCTAGGTCTGACGCCGCGCAGAAGGCCAACAAGGCATATAATCACCAACTAACCAACGGTACTCGTACAAATACCTAACCACCCCTGTCCTCTCAGGGGTTCACTGCACAGAAACACCGCCCACACGCGCTCCGATGCACCCGAACCAACCCATGATCAATAGAGGATCAGTCACTCGCTTCCTGGCTTTCCCCGGCACCAGATGGCACTCGCGACACTGAACGAACGCTGAGTGTGTAAGTACACGTCAGTCGATGATCCACATGTGTTGACAAAGAACTGACCTCCGGATCGCTGCAGATGCAAGCTCCATTGCGACAGCATGTAACTGCAGCCTCAAGGCCATAACTTCGGCGCGCAAGCCAGCGGTCTCGTCCCTCCAAGCAGCAGCCATCGCGGCCCGCTCCTCCTGGGCTGCCTCCCAGCGCTCGGAGAGGCAGGCCTTCTCGATCTCGAGCGTGGTGATGCGCCTCTCAGCGGCGCGCGCGTCCAGAGTGTGCTTGTGGTCGAGGTTAGCAAGCTCGTCCTTCAACGCTTCAACTTGCTCGCGCGCCTTTTCCGCCTCATCTAGAGCCTCGTCGCGCTCCTCAAGGGCCTCCACAGAGGCTTGCGCCACCCAGACACGGTCATCGTCGACTTGGGTGCCGAACTTCTCGGCTGTGTCGTACAGCTTGTGAGCGAGAGCAAGGTCCAAGGCAATGCGGTGGCTCTCCTCGCGCGCGATTCGCAGCTCGCTCTCCAAGTCGTGTCCGATCTTCTTGATCTTCACATTCTCTGCGAACAGGATGCCTGTGCGAGCCAAGGACTCCGGGGAAATGGGTAGGGTAGAGGGGTCGGGAGACGCGCTGGGGGCTGCTTGGGGCGATGGAAGCATGGAAGCGTTGTTCAGGTGAGATGAATCCATTGTTGGGGGGGATGCAACGGTATGGGGGGCAGTGGACGCTCAACTTAACCTTTCACAGAAATCTCTCCTCAAATCTTGAGACTCAGAAGCGACATCCTCCGAAGCACGTGCAGCAACCTTATCCCTGGCTGCGCCAGGCGGCCTTCCAGCCCAGACCTGGATGCTTCCCAGGTCACGCAAGGGGTGCATTGTATCTTCTTGAAGTCACGCAAGGGGCACTTTCGACCTTCTCGAGGTCACAAGACCATTTCGGCATCTCACTTAGAGATCAAAGTCAAGACGTCTGCGATTCCGTCCCTCCGTGTCGACCTTCTCCATTCAATCCTGCGGACATGGCTGACGCTCCCTTCCTATCGGCGCTTGTCTCTATAGAAGCGTCCAATGTGGACTCCGTCCTCCAACCCAAGGAAGACGGCGATGTTAACGACGACACTGCGAACGGCGACGCCACCCAGATTCAATGGATGGAAGAGTATAAAGCCATGGTAGCAGACTTTCCCGCCGCCATATCACGCTTCAAGACGTTGGCCACCCTCAAGGAAGGTCGTCTTGAGGTCATGGACGCGGAAGGGCATGAGCTTGGTTGTCTCGTTCACGCATTCAGCCATCTCTTCTCCGCCCGCTCCGTCACCCACGACCAAGCAGATGCATTCTGGTCGTCTGCTCTGGACCTATGCGAAGCCATCTACAATCTTTTCCTTGGTCAGGCCTTTACAACGTACCAGGATGTGCGTGTCCGTGCTTCATCCGAAAACATAGGCTTAAAGTTTCTAGATCTGGCCTGTTCTTCTTGCTCGCGCACTCTCTCGCATCTGGAGTGAAGGCACCCTATTTATCCGAAGCAATCCAGGAAATCACACCTACACCTGGCTCGCCATGTCCCTCCTTTCGCGCGCACCGAACGTGTGCAAAATGCTTTGGGATAGGTTCCACGATGTGGGGCTAGCCTCTCCTCGCGTGGAGCCTCGTCGTGCCATTGTGACCATGTTACGATGCCTTGCATTCTTGAAGAAGGACAGGTATGTCCTGTTCCAGCAGCTCCCTCCAAGTTCTCCACTAACCTTGCCAGCAGCGTCCACCCTACCCTTCCCTCCGCGTCATTGAGCTGGAGTCACAGCTGCGCTCTCTCGCTATCGCTCAAGTTGTGGGGCTTGTGTGCGTTCGATTCTGCGGAGACACGGATCGCCGCCGTGGATGCAGTCAATATATTGGCTTACAGCCACACCTCAAGGGAGGACATCCGCGCCGCGGTCCTGGACATCATTGTTGGGGACATCGGTATACACGCCTTCATCCAGCGGATCGACGACGACCTCAAATGCGATGAAATCAGAGACCGTGCCCTGTACGACCTCCTGTGTCTGGTCACTGTCGCCGACTCGTATTGCCGTTGGATCCTGCGACATGACCCTCGCTCCATTTCTACCACCATCCTGCTAGCCCTCGAGCGTCAATCTCGCATCGGTACGGAGGAAACCCACTGGGATGTGTGGAAGATGGCTCTTCTCACGCTCACGTAGGTGATGCAACTGCAATGCGAGCTCTGCTTACACCCACATCAGCCAGGCAATTTTCAGCGACGCGCTCCGTCGGCAAACCTCAATCCAAGAATGCGTACAAGGTCTTAAGCTTGATGCACCTTGCCTCGACTTAATCTGGTTCGCCGCACAAGGCGTCCACCTCGTCTCAAAGACCATCGTCCCCGACGCTGGTAAGCGCTCCGTTATCCGAGGCCGGTCCACACATTCTAACTTCTTACGTATATCTTCATCTTCAGATGAGTGCACTATGCTCGTCCGCACGTGCGTCGCCCTCGCACGCCGAATCCGGCTTGAAGGCGTCGATGCAGACTATGCATGTCTGCGTAGCTCGATCAAACGCGTGTGGTACATCGGTCTTTGTGCTCTTGATGAAGCAAAGGCCACCATTCTCCAAGACGCCGCTTCCCAGGCCGTCGTCGACATCTACACATTCTTGCGCGAAGCCTGGATCGAACTCGGCACCACCGTCCTTTTGGACTTTTCGTCCGAATACCTCATCTCCCGTCGTGTTTGTTTCCACCCGCAGTGCGAGCATCACAACTCTCCCGCTGACAAACCTTTGAGCACCTGCCGCGGGTGCGGGGGTGCTCAATATTGCAACAAGGCGTGCCAGCTAGCGTGAGTATCCTGTGGAACTCGTCTCCATCTGCTGACCACTCCTTTTCTCATCATTATCATAGCCACTGGCCCATCCATCGCCCCAAGTGCAGGCGCCTCAAGTAAACTCTGCCTTTGTTGCTTTGATTATGTACTTCTCAGCCATCCGCGTTCCCTTGTGATCTCTGCTTCAATGTAATTGTGTTTCTTGCTCGAGAAGATTCAGTTTGTGCGCAAGTCGGGGTGCCGAGGACAGGAACCGGAACCGGTACGGCAGAGAGTCACGCGACCGGATGCGACCACAGCACCAAGTCTGCGTCTTCAAGCTTGCTTGCCATCTGCAATGTCATGTAAGATGTCGTTGTCGTTCATTGGGAGACTCTAACTACGCTACGTACCTCCCTTCATTCGCCTAGACAAAGTCCCTCACCTTCACCTCTGCCTTCTTAGCCTTCGCAGTCGCCCTCGCTTGTTCTTCCGCCAGGCGGGCGCCCACAACCTCCCTCTTTGACATCTCTCTTCGCATCTCAGCCTCCCCACCTGTCGGGGGGTATTCGCCTTCGCTCCAACATGGTAGAGATGGGAGCGACCTCCAAGACATCCAATCTGCGCTCGTGGACCAGCAAGTCCCACCCATGTTCGGCTCCGAGAGGTAGGACGCTTTGCGCGTGCTCCTGGGCAAATCAAGAGTAGTAGGATGGAGGACGGACTCAATACCTCCGCGTGCACGCTTCCCCTTGGATCCGTCCTCCCGGGCTTCGGCAGTGATATGGCTCTTGGATCTACCTCCCGTTGCTTTGGAAGGAAAACCTCCGCGCACGTGGTCTCCTGGAGATTGCGATCGTTTGCACTTGGGCGCGCAGGGTGGGAGTACAAAGGTGACGTGCCTGCGCGGTCTTCGGCGCCATGACAGTAAGCCTAGGTGAATTTATGGGCCATTCAGCAATCGGGTTTACTTACCGGGAATCCATGGTGCGTGGGCTGCGTGTCACCCCCGCCCCTCCTTGAACCCTGCCTTTAAATCATATCTCCCTTGCCTCCCATTGCATGCGCATAACATGTGACCGCGACCCAAATGTGCACCGGTCACCACCAAGTCACGACGCGCGCCCATGTAGGCATAAGAACAGAAACAACCCTCTCCTCACGCGCCGTTAAGCCTTCATCCTTCCTCGAGTCACACCCTATCTCCACCGTGTCTTTCCACATCATCATCCTTCTTTTCGTCCTCCTCCCACTCAGAACATATCGCAGCAATGCCTCTAGAAGAGAACAACGATCTGGTGCGGTGACAGCGTCAAGACGCAATGTCCATTGGCCCGCGCAAGCGACCGTGAGTCCCTGCCCTTCATTTCCTCCGACTTGGTTAGACACCCTTGGCCTATCCACAGAGTCAAGAGTGAAGTTTACGTTTACCACGGACGGCATTTTGGCAGGACCGTCGCGGGGATGTGTTCTGTCCGCATCCTGGTCACCAATGCATTGCTTCGCGCACCTGAGCTCGCCCGTCGATCGGTCTCCGATCTTCCCTATTCGTACGTTCTTCCCTGAATCCTTTCCGACACGGCGCTCATAGATAAGCTCCCCAGTGAGCGCGTTGAACAGGAGACATACGAGGCGCTCCTCAATATGGTCCCTGGGCTTCGTGACGCCATCTTCGGCAAGGACGACGAGGACGATGGCCAGATGGACTATATCTGCGATCTGGTCAGTTTATCCACACTTAAACGGTTGTCTGTCACTCATAAACCCCGGTCACTCTTGTAGATGCAGAAAGGTATCAACGGTGCCCGCTCCGACGACACCAAAAATCTAAAGGGGGCAATCCTTGACTGGATCACTGAGCCGGGAGAGCCTCTCAATCCGCCAATCGCGCGCCACATCAAGTCAACTCGTGGCTTCAACCACCCTCGAACAGGGTTTCTCTTGTGTCCCGCCGGGCTGAATTGGGAAGATGAAGAGTAAGTAAGTCCCCTTGCGGTCGGTGACGCAGATGTCTGACCCAACTCATGGACAGGATACAGCGACAGTTGCGTGACGGCGAGACGATTCCCAGTGGCGACCAGTGGCCCATCTGTCTCTATGAAGGCTATCATTACGACCCTGAGGATGCATGGAAGGGGCTGCTGCGTAGCTCCATTCTCGTCATGGTTAGCTTATAGACGTCTCATGTAATATGCACGCTGACTTTCTGGTGGCATTGGACAGGCTTTCAAATACATATTCACTTCACCCAGCTCAGTCTACGGCGAGTCTAGGGCAACTCGGCAAGGAAATGCTCGACGCCACGGCATGAAGCGCGTTACAAGGGCGTCCATAGCTTACGTCGCGACACAGGTGATCTCCACCCAGTCCCGTCATTATTTCCTCACTACATCTTCATCGCAGGTTCGCTTTGCACTTCATTCCGCTGGAGTTTTTTCACGCACAGACAAGATTACGGACTCTGAGCGATTCTACCGAAGTCTCGTCGACCTCCTGGGGGACCCCGACGAGCAGGTTGAAGTGAAATCTTTGTTAGCTTGGTGGGACCGGTGCGTACACTCGTCTTCTAAGATCTCATTCCGGCCTGAGACAGCCCCCCAGTCAAATATTCCGCAGCGACCTCGTCCAAGGACGGGCTCTCGCCGCAGACAGTGCGCTTGCTCAGATACGAGTACGTCGGCGCCGCCAGATAGCTGCTGAGGCACTTCGAGAGTTGGCGAACCCGGGAAGCCTGTCTCCCGCAGCATCTCCTTCTGGCTCGCACTGAACCATGGGATGCCCGGTTCCCATTCTGACCTTTTTTCGTCCTGCGGCGGTTGATTCATATATGTATATTGCCGTTCAATTGCTCATACCGGGTGCTGATCGTGAAATGCTATACGGTGTCCTTTTCTTTCGCGTGTCCGATGTTTATTTGCAATCACGGAACGGACATCCCTGAAATCTTCTGAGTACATTTGCTGGCAAGATGGCCACTGGTCACCGGTCACCGGCACACTGCTCAGAAACCCATGCCCTGGCGAACATCAACAAGTCACTGCATAATTCCTTTCCTTTTCTCACTCACAAAATTGCGCGCTACATGATCTACGCCTGCTACCGTGCTACCTCGGCACATATTGATCATCCTGACACCCGATGTTCGACTTATGTCCATCAGATATCTCCCACCCATACCATACCATCATGATTGACAAGAACACCAACATATCCTCTGATAATACATGCACACACGCATCGCCCCGCCTCCTATGATCTAACATAAGTCCCCGGATGGCGTTCCGTGCAGGTGCGTCTTCCAGATCCTCCTCGTCGCTACTACAGCTCTATGCAGCACGGTGCACACAGATCGCAGGAAGGCATTTTGACGGCCACCCCCACCGTCCCTCCATTAGATCGCTAGATTGACGGTGAGCCATGCACGACCGAGATTGACGGTGAGCCATGCACGCACAGATATTGCGTACATTTCTGTACGCCAGAGTAAGTCAATGGTTGGCGGATCTAGCTAGCCTGATAGAGGAGACAGCGACGCACCGTTGGTGGCTGCCCGCTCGTAGTGTTGCCAAAGTTCAGTTCAGAACCGCGGTCCGAACCCGAACCGACAGAACCGAACCGACAGTTCGGTCCGGTTCCGGTTCTGGTTCTGGCTTTCGGCCGTCGGTTCAGGTTCGGGTTCGGGCCGGGGAAGAACCGACAGAACCGGCCCGAACCGTGGTTCAGCTGTGCAAGGATACATGGCCACGTACCAACTTTCTGTTGTCCTCCATCTACCCCCATCCTTTCTCTTCCCCGCCCTCGTCCCCTGCCCTCGTCCTCCGCCCTCATCTCCCGCCGCTATGTTCGCTCCCTGCCGCCCTTGGTTTCCACCCTCGTCTGCCGCCTGCTTCCGCCCTCATCCGCCACCTGCCCGCTTCCATCCTCGTCCACCCTCATCCGCCGCCCTCGTCCACTGCCCTCGTCCGCCGCCCTCATCCGCCGCCCTCGTCCGCCACCCTCATCCGCCGCCCTCATCTGCCCTCATCCACTTCCGCGAAATCCTCTCAGCCCTCCGCGAACGCTGTGCCCCCCTGCGCGACGCCTACATCGACGCCCTCCTCGCGCGTCTCGCTGACCTGCCTCCGTCCAGCGCCCTCCCAGACCTCGCCAAGCTCATCGTCAACACCGTGCGCGACATCCTCCAGCTCGCAGACGCAATGAAGGACGACCTGTTCCAGTTCGTCATGGGCGCGATGAGCAAGGCACAGCTGCGGGCGACCATCCGTGACCAGGCGCGCAAGGGCGAGCGCGCACTCGTGCTCGACCTGTGGTGCTTGACATCCCTCAAGGCCGTCGTCGCCGAGTGGACGGCCCAGCTAGCGACACCCTACTCCGGCGTGGCAAACACGTGGGATCGCATGTGGATCGTACGGCTTATGCAAGCCCTGGGTGCAACGACCCCTGTCGCATGCCCTATGCCCACCAAACCCGTGCCCTCATTGGGTGACGATGCGGAGCCGCCTCCCACGCTCCCAAACATACTCCCACCACCCTTTTTCTTCTCCACGCCCGAGCTCGAGTACATCCAGAACCTCCTCCAAGCCCTCGTCATCACCGCCTCTCTTCTTGCTCTCCTGCCCCCCTCATCTCCCGCGCCTCCATCCAATCCTCCCTTGTCACCACAAAAATATTCTCCTTCTCCGCCTCCAGCCTTAGACTTCACCTCTCGCGTCTGGACACTCCTCACCACCTCCATCGGCTCCGAATCCAGCGCGGATGACACCAAGCTCATCAATCTTGCCGACGATGGTGAACCAAGAACCGAGGTCCGAACCGAGTTCGAACCGAGAACCGAGGTTCAGTTCAGGTTCGGGTTCGGGTTCACCCCTAGACATGTCGGTTCAGGTTCAGGTTCGGGGAAAATGGGTCCTGAACCGAACCGAACCGAACTTCGGCAACACTACCTGCTCGACATGCCCACGTGTAGATGGCTGTGAGGGGTTCCGACATATACCACCGTTAGCTAGCCCGTTCAAGTCCTGATCAGGGTGTGTAGCAGAATGTTATACTTGCTACTTATGTCTTATCTGATCATTGTTGGGAAGGCCTGATCTCACCCTTCCCAGACCCCCGTTAACCCCACGATGTGGTTGCGGCGAGATGCGGCGGCGCCTGGCGCAGGCCGAGAGGCCGGTCCTGGCCGGTCCGCCGGACCACTGGCACGGGCTCCCAGTCGGTGAGCTTCCTTCACGACCTTTCACTGTGTCACGACACACGCTCGAGGCATACTGCATACCTACTCATCTTTCTCGTCTATACACTACCCCTCACACACGCATCTCTTCCCATGAACGAGCCTAGCGCGGCTTTCGAATCCCCCCTTCTGGTCCCGACGAGTCACGACGTCGCCCGAAACAGAAGAAGGACATACAGCACTGGGTCCGCGGTCAGATCTAGGAGTGCGTCGAACTTGGCACCGATATCAGCATTGAGCTCAAGGCAGTGCGACACTCTGAGATTGCGAGCCGAATCTTTCGACCTGCTCTACCCTGAAGGCCTGAAGACGAAGTGGATATCCGCGTGGCGCAGTTTGAAGAGGAGCCGTTGGTGGGGTCTTCGGGCGAGACATCGTGGCTCGATGGGGAAGAGGAAGGGTATCTGGATGACGACGAAGACGGGAGAGTCAAGGATGGCCGACCACAAACGACTGAAGTTGGAGGCTGGACGACGCGTCGACAACCGCAGGACCCAGCTCGAGCCACCCAACGCATCCACATCCACCAGTTTGATCTGACTACCGTTCGACGACTAGCGCCCTTTTGTTTCGTTCAAGCCACTCTGAACACTCCTTATACGTCTCCGGAATTACGAGGTATGCAGTGAGGACGTCGTTTTCCGATGCAGTTCACGCTAACGTTACTTGTAGGACATGCTGAGAGACGCGATACGTGACGGTCTTCGGTCTGCGTACGCGCCTATGTATTCTCCCGACGATTATAGACAACAATTTGAACCGCCGTCGCAAACTGGGGACCGTCAAGAGGCACCAGCACCACGCTTCGATCAACCTCGCCAGCCTTACCTCTCGTCCTCGACCCCGAACTGGAACCGTTGTCCTCGCACGATTATCGGCCACCGTAGCCGAGCATCCTCTACCTTACACTCCCTATCCCGCCTTGACTCTACTGCCCAGGAACCCCTCACCTCAACCACCAGCGCGACCTGAAGATCCCGCCGCCGAATACCTCCACACCTATTCCTTCTCAATCTGCTTCGGACCGCCCACCAACGCGACCGTCAAACCCTGCGGACACACCCTCTGCGGCGAATGCCTTTACCCGCGGCGAATGCTGCTAGCATTTGGATAGGTGTGGCTGGGCTGACTGTGCAGTGAGCTTTCATCTTGGGTGGCTGGTTTCGTTCGTAAAGGGCTGATTTGATCGGGTAGACTCTGTCCGGCTTGTCGCGCGGAGCTGCCGGGGTGGGATGGATGCGGGGACGGCGTTATCGGGTTGAGGCCACGGGTGTTGATTAGCTTATGAGGGTGCGCCGTTGTTTGTCTTTAGCTCGCCGTTCTGGCTCTGACGTTCGACTGCGCAGTGTATTGGTGGGTTCGTGACACTCAACAAATTTCGTGGCAGGCTGTACGTTGCCCGACCTCAGCACAGGCAACTTCGTTCCACCCTATCAGTCTTACTGTTTTCTGGAACAAGGGACCTTGAAGGCTCGAGCGATCATCAAGGTATATATGTAACTTGACGCGCATATACTTGATCAACTCTTCACTCTCGCTCAACGTTTGCCAACAGCTTTGACCAGCGGTCTTCAATATCGGCGGAGCTTTATGCACCTCGACTGGGTGAACGTTACGATTGGTAAGTATAGTATGGGGAACTAGCATACATGTACGCTTCTCTGCAGCCGTTATGTGGATTACCACGAAATATATATATATGGCTGAAAGTGAGATTGTTTTGAGGGAACCGCGTGACTAAGTTTAAGACGAGCTCTGTGGCATGCTGGTTTAGTTACGCGACTTCACCTACAGGAAGTCGTGCATAGACGCTTCGAAGATGGCGATCCTTCTCTCCCCGACGCTGCAGACGCCGCCCGCTTTCCTGTCTTCGCCGTCCCTGAATCGTCATGGTCGTCTTCCCCAAGCACATCTTGGCTGCCATCGCCAGTCGCCCAGTCACGGCCTTTGAGCGCCGTGTCGAAGAGCTCCAGGATGTGGGCAGACGTTGCTAGTTTCTCGATCGCTGGTGGTCGCATATCCGGATCGATGTCGGTGTCATCAGCGTAGATGGCACGGAAGAAAAGCCGTCGAAGCTCCTTGACGAGGCTATGTGCGCTCGAGCAGATATGGTTGTTGAGTTCGGCATTGGAAATGGACACTCCGCCGAAAAAACTGAACTTTCCGTTAGTGCTGTAGTTGGACGGCTTTCCTGGCACGTATGTGCGGTATACTGATTCGAGACGGCCGAGAGGAGACCGCACGCCAGTGGGCCGATAGCGGAGGATGTGGTAGACGTAAACGTGAACGAAAGACTCAAGGTCGTCTTGGAGCGCGCGTGGCTTATTGCCTTCGCCTTCCTGAAGGGCCGCAGACATAAATTCCCAAGTACCCTGTCGAACCATAGTCGCTCAAGCAGATATTCGACTAAAGAGTGAAGACAGGACATACCGTGAGGTCGAAGTAATTCCCCTGTGCGACGTCGATCGCCATGTCCCAACCAATGAGGATACCACGGCCTTCGTTGGTGATAAGGATGTTGCCACTGCTAATATCACCGTGGAGGAGTTTCAGCTTTTCAAATACCGCCCGATGTGCTACAGATAGAATTAGAACCACTCAAATCCAGTTGAGAATCTCTCATACCTTCAATTGCATCACGAGTTGCGGCTGTTAACTCATGGGTGCAGGTAAAGTCCTTGAGAGAGCGGCCGACACTAGAGAGGACAATGCGGTGGTGGATTTTACCGTGGCTGACCCCGTCCGTTTCGCAAGCCCAAGGAGCATCCACGAAGTTCTGGTTGCAGGATTCTTGACCTTCGACGTCCCCTCCGTACAACATCGAGGCGACGTGTGGTATTTCGGCCTTCATGAGCATTCGATAGACATCAGCCTCCTTGCGAACGTGCGCCTTGTTAAGCCTCCACGAATCCTTGATCCAGACCAGCGATCCGTCGTCCAAGTCCGCCGCGATATACCCGTGGGTGCCCTTGCTCACCACGTTGGGGGAATAATGCATAGGAACTCCAGCTACATAAGTGCGTTCCGCACCGGTCACCTCGTCGTGAACGTGGAACTTTTGCATCCTGAAGTCTGGGTAATCGGCGTCGATGTCCTCCCTCACAAAAGCGTTTCGAGCGATCCGGATTTCCTCGGGAGATGGAGGCGTTACTGTAGGATCGAATCCCCGGTCTTCTCGAGACATGGCGTTGAACCTGCGCAGAAAGATGACGAGCGGACTATTCGCTTCGGTCCATGTGAACAGCTCTGTAACGACCGCGCCGCTTCGATCAATCCGGATGAGACGAGCTTTGTTCTTCAGGATAATGACGGAGAAGACGAATATCCTTGCACGACACACGAACATCTCAAGAATGAGATATGCAAGCCGGCGGCGATGCATGAGGGCCCTGTTCGTTTCGCGCTGGAAGGACAACTGCGAGCGCGGGGTGTTGTCATCGGGCCCAGGGTCTACAAACGGGTCCTCGTTTGACGGGATGAGTTCCATGATCATATCACAGGTTGCATGATCCGTTTTGTGGTGCATATGCGGCGTGGACGACGCGGCGGCAAAGGAGACCGTGACGTGTGGAAGGACGTCGTCATCTTGTTCCGTCTCGACCGCGGCGGGATTCTCGAAGGAAAGGTTTGGAAACAGGGATGATCCATCTAGAGCGTTGATCTGGTGTGGTAAGATATGGATATCAGGGTACGGGAAGCACAAACGTACAAGGCTGTCGGCAGTCCAAGATCGCCGTCCGGGACCGTGTCGAATAAAAAAGGGCCCGTCGTTCTGAGGCCGCTCTGGGGTCGTAAACTTGTCAATAAATGCGAGCGGTGGCATGGGCCCAATAAACTTGCGATCCATGCTGGCTGTACGGGAGACTAATGGTGGGAGGAAGGAATAAGGTTGATTCTGAATCTCATGCCAAGTCTGCGGCTTAAACCATGACACTGCACGTGACTGGAACAATGGCCGTCATATTATTGAGTCAAAGTTGTCATGGTTAGCCATGATCAGACGCATACATTTACATTCCTCGCGTTCACGTTCTCAAACGTAGTATATATATCACATGGAGTTATAGAAGCCGATGAAGTCCTAGAAAAGATGCCAGGAAGGGCAGAACTCGTTCACTCCCTTTTCGAAAGTTCTTCTTCCGTGACGCCGACCTCCCTGTCCGCTGGGGCAGTGCGCTAGACTTCGTGCGGCGAGATCTACATGAAGCCTTTGTGAACGTACGGGGGCCGGAGAGTTACTGTCGTTTTCTGTTGGAGGAATAGCTGCATAGACGTTTCGATGACCGCGAACGTTCTTGGTGCAACACTGCCAGCGATGTCGCCCGCTTCCCCGTCGTCGCGGTCCCTAAACCTTCGTCTTCATCTTCCTCAAGCACATCCTGGCTGCCATCGTCAGTAGCCCAATCTCGGCCTTCAAGCGCAGCGTTGAAGAGCTCGAGTGTATAGGAAGACGTGGCTAGCTTCTCGACTGCGGGCGGTCGCATGTCCGGGTCGATGTCGGATGGGTGGGCGTAGATGGCTCGAAAGAACAGTCGGCGGAGCTCCTTCACGAGGAAATGTGCGCTCTCGCTGATGTGACCACTAAGTTCGGTGTTGGGGAATGATGCCCCACAGAAGAAGCTGATCTTCCCGTCGGTGCTGTAGATGGTTGGCCGCCCACGAGTGTATGGGCGATACACGGAGTCGAGGCAGTCCAGAAGGCAACGCACACCCGTGGGACGATAACGAACGACGTGGTAGACGAAGACGTGAACGAAAGACTCAAGGTCATCTTGAAGCTCGTGGGGCTTTTTACCCTCGCTGTCCAGAAGAGTGGCAGAGATAAATTGCCATGTACCCTGCCCCTCACAAACCGTCAGAACGAAATTCGGCATACGAATGAAGGCAAGACGTACCGTGAGGGTGGATCGTGTTTTCTGCGCGAGGTCGATTACGAGGTCCCAATCGATAAGAATTCCGCGACCGTCTTTGGTGATTAGTATGTTCCCTCCACTGATATCGCCGTGGAGAATATTGAGCTTGGTGAATACAGCCGAATGAGCTATTATAATCCGATTGCCGATCAAAAAGGAGAGAAAAAATACAGCTGCAACAATATACCTTCGAGGGCATCTCGAGTCGCTGTCGTCAATTCGCGAGTAGAAGTAAACTTTTTGAGGGGACGGCCGATGACGGAGAGAACAACGCGGTGGTGGATATGATGGCTGATACCGTGCGTTTCGCAGGCCCACGAGGCCTTCACGAAGTTTTGACTATGGGTCTCTTGACCTTCGACGTCCCCTCCGCACACCATCGGAGAAATGTGCGGTATGTCAGTCTCCATAAGTAGTCGATATATGTCGGCCTCCTTGCGAATATATGACCTGTTGAGCCGCCACGAATCCTTGATCCAGACCAACGATCCATTGTCGACGTCCGCCGCAATGTAGCCGGTAGTGCCCCTGCCCACCACGTTGGGAGCATAAGTTCTAGGGACACCGGCGACGTAGGTGTGTTCCACGCCGGTCAGCTCGTCGCGCACACGGAACTTCTGCATCCTGAAGTCCGGGTAGTCCGCGTCGACGTCCTCCCGCTCAAACGCATCGCGGGCGATCCGAATTTCCTCTGGAGACGGAAGGTCCACCGTAGGATCGAAACCCCGCTCCACTCGGGACATCCTGTCAAACCGACGCAAAAAGGTGACGAGCGGACTGCTTTCTCCGGTCCAGGTGAACAGTTCTGTGACCACGGCGCCGCTTCGGTCGGCACGAATGAGGCGAGCCTTGTCCTCCAAAATGAGGATGAAAAACACGAAGGTCCTTGTGCGACACTTGAACATGTCCAGAATGAGGTATGCCAAGCGGCGGCGATGCATCAGAGCCCTGTTCGTTTCGCGTTGAAAGGACACCTGCGAGCGCGGAGTGTTGTCGTCGACTGCAGGGTCCATAAACGGATCCTCGCATGACGGAATTAGTTCCAAGATCATATCACAGGTCGAATGATCTTGTTCGACGTGCACACGGGGAGTCGACGGCGTAGCTGCAAAAGAGACAGCTGCGTGGGGAAGAACACGGTTACTATCTCGTTCCGCCACGCCTTCAAACGCGGCAGGGTTGTCAAAGTGAAGGTTTGTAAAGAGGTTTGAGTCGTCCAATGTTTTTATCTGGTGTGGTAAGACATTATGTGACAGCAGAGCACAGGAACTACAAACTCACAAGGTTGTTGGCAGTCCAAGAACGTCCGTGAGGAATGAAAAAAAGCTCCTCATGCTGCGTCTGTCCTGCAATCGTGAATCGGTCGATGAACTCGATCGTAGACATAGGTCCTATGAACTTGCGATCCATGCTGGATGTTATGGTAGTGCGCGAGGGAGTAAAGATGGTGAGAGACGGAATGAACAATGTATTTAGTTTCGTCCAAGTTTCGTCTCAGCTCATTTCGAACTACACCACGTGACCAAGAAGTAAAACAGTCCCAGATGACATCACGTGTCGGCGTTTCTTTCGTTGGGAACTCGAGAGGGTGTCGACTGAATGCGAGATGCATCTGTAATTAGCACTAGTACTCGATAATAATGGTCGGGGCGAAGCTCGACACGGTACGAACTCGGATTTCAATAGCGGAACTTGGCGGAAACTGGCCCTACCTCCAACCTACCTCATTATGATATTGTGCTCCGAAAGATGGTGTCAGACACAAAAAGTGGTGTGATGGTAGTAAAAATTCAGTCGCTGATAGTACACAACTCTAATCAATGCGCAAGGTGGAAATTTTCCAGGGGTATCTAAAGGAGAAAACGATAAGCAAGGTCATGACGGGCTGCTAGCTTTCGAGCGACTTGCCCTGGAGGAAGCGCTGCATCGGCGCTTCGAAGACCGCGACGTATCTTGTCCCAAAGCTGTTAAAGCCGCCCGCTTCCCCGTCGTCGCCTTCCCCGAACCGTCGTCTTCATCTTCTTCAAGCATATCCTCACTACCATCATCCGCCGCCCAATCACGACCTTCAAGTGCAGTGTTGAAAAGCTCCAATATATGGGAAGATGTGGCCAGGTTCTTAATCGCCGGAGGTCGCGTCTCGGGATCGACATCGGTCGGACCAGCGTAGATTCCACGGAAGAAAAGTCGCCGGAGCTCCTTCACGAGGCAATGGGAGCTTTCATTGATATGGCCCTTCAGTTCGGCATTCGAGATCGACCCGCCGCCGAAGAAACTGTGCTTTCCCCTGGTGCTGAGGAAGGTATTCTCCCCCGGAATGTAGGGGTGGTACACTGAGTCGATGAGCTGGAGAAGGGGTACGACGCCCGTTGGACGGTAGCGAACGACGTGGTAACCATAGACGTGAACGAATGATTCGAGGTCGTCTTGGAGGTTGTGCGGCTTTGCCCCCTTGCCCTCCAGAAGTGCGGCGGAGATAAATTGCCAAGTACCCTGTTGCCAATGGACGGTCAGAAGGGAGCGCAACCCAGGACAGAGAGCGCATACCGTGAGGGTGGAACGTGTTTCCTGCGTGAGGTCAATTGAGAGGTTCCAGTCGATCAGGACCCCACGGCCGTCTTTGGTGATGATAATGTTTCCCCCACTGATGTCACCGTGGAGGATGTTCAGCTTGGTGAATACGGATGAATGAGCTACAGTCGTATGATCAGTAATGGCGGGGGAGCGCAGGAAAAGAAAGACACCTTCGATGGCATCGCGAGTCGCCGTCGTTAATTCACGAGTGGACGAAAACTTCTCAAGCGGACGGCCGATGGTCGAGAGAACGACGCGGTGGTGGATCTTACCCTGTCCGATTCCGTCCGTTTCGCAAGCCCAAGGAGCCTTCACGAAGTCTTGGATTTGCGTCTCCTCATCGTCAACGTCCCCTCCGCAAACCATCGAAGCGACATGCGGTACGCCGGCCTCCCTGAACATCCGATAGACGTCGGCCTCCTTGCGAATGTACGACTGGTTCAGCCGCCACGAATCCTTAATCCAGACCAGCGATCCGCCGTTCAAGTCCGCAGCGATATAACCCTGAGTGCCCCTGCTCACCACGTTAGGGGCATAAGTTGCAGGGCCACCGGCGACATAAGCGTGATCCACGCCGGTTACCTCGTCGCAGACGCGGAACTTCTGCATCATCAAGTCCGGGTAGTCCGCATCGACGCCCTCCCTAGCAAATGCCTCTCGAGCGATTAGTATCTCCTTAGGGGACGGGAGCGTTGCCGTAGGATCGAATCCACGCTCTTCCCGAGACATCGCGTGAAACCTGCGCAAAAAGACGACGAGCGGACTATGTGCTCCGGTCCAGGTGAACAGTTCCGTAACGACAGCGCCGCTTCGGTCGGCGCGAATAAGGCGTGCTTTGTCGTTCAGGATGATTACCGAGAAGACGAACGTCCTTGAACGAGACTTAAACATGTCCAAGATAAGATACGCCAGGCGACGGCGGTGCATGAGGGCCCTGTTCGTCTCGCGCTGGAAGGACAGCTGCGAACGCGGGGTATTTTCATCAGGTGCGGGGTCCTTGAATGGGTCCTCGTTCGGCGATGTTAATTCCAAAATCATATCCCAGGTTGCCAGACCAGGTAGGAGACGCGTATGCGGTGAAGATGCCGCATCCTCAAAGGAGACTGCGACGTGTGGAAGGGCCATGGCGTCCTGCTGCGTCGCGTCGTCGAGCGTGGTGGGATCGTCAAAACGAAGATTAGGAAACTGAGTTGAGCTTCCGAGGGTTTTCATCTATCAGGGTTGAATAACGATGGCAGGGAACGGGAAATACAGACTCACAAGAATGTCGGCAGTCCACAATTGTTCACGTTGGATACAGAAATCCTCCTCGTTGTGCGCTTGACTAGGGGTCGTAAATCGATCGATAAACTCGGCCGTTGGCATAGGTCCGATGAATTTGCGGTCCATTACTTGTAGCTGGGAGAGTAATATGCGAGCGATTGATGGTGGGGGACTGGAAGGAGGAACACGCTGGCACCAGGCAAAGTTCATCTGCTTCGAACTGGCACAACACGTGACTGCCAATAAGCGTCGGTCGTTATTTTCGCACTGTCGTGCAGTTCAAACAACCTTCGTACTTAAGCTTGAATTGTTGACGATGGGCGACGGAGTTGTCGATGGAACCCGGTGCAATGTGATGGAGACGAAAACGGTACAACCCGAGCAATAATATAGATGAGTACTGTACAAGCGAAAGCGATCACGAAGATAAAGTACACAAGTCTAAGTAAGGAGTACGGTAGAATGGTCCATGGGTATACACAATATAAAGGAAGCAATGACAATGAAGGTCATGACGAGCTCCGCGACCTGCTGGTTTTCGAGCGACTCGACCTGGAGGAAGCGCTGCATAGACGCTTTGAAGACCGCGAATGTTCTTGGTGCAGCGCTGCTGATGCCGCCCGCTTCCCGGTCGTCGCCTTCCCTGAACCTTCGTCGTCATCTTCCTCGAGCATATCTTGACTACCATCGTCAGTTGCCCAGTCCTGGCCTTCCAACGCAGTGTCGAAGAGATTCATGATATGAGAAGATGTGGCAATGTTCTTGAGCGCTAGTGATCGCAAGTCGGAGTCGATGTCGGTCGGGCCGGCGTAGATAGCACGGTAGAAGAGTCGACGGAGCTCCCTCACGAGGCGATGTGCGCTCTCGCTGATATGGCCCTCCAATTCTATGTTGGAGATGAATACGCCGCCGAAGAATATATGCTTTCCGCTGCTGCTGCATATGTGATCTTCTCCTGGGACGTATGGGTGATACACCGATTCCATGCGATCTAGAAGGGGCTCGACGCTTGTAGGACGATATCGGACGATGTGGTAGACAAAGACGTGGACGAAGGATTCGAGGTCATCTTGAAGGCTGTGAGGCTTTTTGCCCTTGCCGTCGAAGAGCGCGGCGGAGATGAATTGCCAAGTACCCTGTCGCCAACGATAATTAACACGGAACTGTAGTTAGAAGTGACGGTGTGACATACGGTCAGGGCTGAGCGTTTCTCCTGTGCGAGGTCAATCGCAAGATCCCAGTCGATGAGTATGCCACGGCCGTCTTTGGTGATAAGTATGTTCCCCGCGCTGATGTCACCGTGAAGGATGTTCAGCTTGGTGAACACGGCCGAGTGCGCTGAATGTATCTGATCAGCAACAATAGAGATGTAGGTAACAAAAAGGCGTACCTTCTATGGCATCGCCAGTCGCAGTCGTCAATTCGCGGGTAGACGTAAACTTCTTGAGAGGACGACCGATGGCGGAGAGAACAATGCGGTGGTGGACATGATGACTGATCCCGTGCGTTTCGCAGGCCCACGAGGCCTTCACGAAGTTTTGGCTTTGGGTTTCCTGGTTATCAACGTCCCCTCCGCAGACCATCGGAGAGACGTGCGGTATGTCGGCCTCCATGAGTAGGCGATAGACGTCAGCCTCCTTACGAATGTAAGACTTGTCCAGCCGCCAGGAGTCCTTGATCCAGACCAGCGATCCGTCGTGCAAGTCCGCCGCGATATAACCATGGGTTCCCCTGCCCACGACGTTGGGAGCGTAGGTCCTGGGGACGCCGGCGACGTAAGCATGTTCCACCCCGGTCACCTCGTCGCGCACATGAAACTTCTGCATCCTGAAATCGGAGTAGTCTGCATCAATGTCCTCCCTGGCGAATGCATCGCGGGCAATCCTGATTTCCTCGGGTGATGGGAGCGTCACTGTAGGATCAAACCCTCGCTCCGCTCGGGACATCGAGTTGAACCTGTGCAAAAAGACAGCGAGTGGACTGTTTGCACCGGTCCAGGTGAACAGCTCCGTGACGACGGCGCCGCTTCGATCAGCGCGGATGAGACGAGCTTTGTTCTTTAGGATGATGACGGAGAAAACAAAGGTTCTTGCACGACATTTCAACATGTCCAGGATAAGATAAGCAAGGCGACGGCGGTGCATGAGGGCTCTATTTGTGTCGCGCTGAAAAGACAACTGCGAGCGTGGGGTTTCATCTTCTGGTGAGGGATCCTGGAATGGATCCTCGTTCAACGGCGTCAGCTCTAGGAACATGTCCCAGGTGGCACGTTCAGGAATGATATCCGAGGAGTGGGAATATGGTTCTTCGGTGAAGGAAACCGAGATGGGAGGAAGAAACGTGGAATCCCCTTCTGTGGCGCTCTCAGCCGCGGTTGGATCGTGGAATTGGAGGTTAGGGAAGAGACTTTTGGAGCTCTCGAGGATGCGAATCTGTACGCACGACGTCAGAAAGTACGATAGGAAAGGAGAGGTAGAACTCACAAGGCTTTCAGAACTACCCATCTTCCGCTTTTTGGTGGTAAACCGTGCGTTCTTGGGAGTTGCGCTTTCGGACGCGGGAGACTGGGTGAACCGGTGGAGGAACTCAGAGATGGGCATAGGGCCAACAAATTTGCGATCCATGGCAGCTTGGTATGAACGATGGGCAAGCAACGATGCTCTGGGAGAGAAGGGATGGTAGTTGGGCGGAAGGAAGGTGGCAGGGGTTTATGGCGTTCACGGCAAACGTCAACACTTCACGTGACAACAATTGGCTAGCATCTATTGTGTGCTTATCTAATATCCTATCGGGATCGCCGCAACCGGAGTTCCGGGTCTTCAGTTTTCCAAACTTTCGATGACAAGCTGAGTACCGAATCTTTCGTCGACGGGGTCGTCGCTCACCTTACAACATCGTTGCATAGAGAATCAAATTGAGGTATTATACGATACCTTTGCTGCACAAGCTTAGCGACGAATGGCAACTATAGCGTATAGTATAACTGTTAGCTGTATCGCCTGAGGCCTCGCCGCTCGACCAGCGGCCAACATGGATTGCCCCCAAATAAGTCGAACAAAGAGTGTGTCCGGCTAAAGTGGCTCTCACTCTGGAGCCAGGAAGACAATACTTCACGTGGTCTCCACTCGTACATAAACGAGGCCCTTTCCCTCGTAGGTGAATTACTATCTCCTCTTTCTTTTTCGTGACCTGCACGACCTGCTCATGTCCCTCCTTTCCGAACTCTTAGATGAATATCTCTCTGAGCTCAGTGATCTCACGGACTCTGATTCCGAGAACGACCCTCCTTCACCTTTTGCGCCGCCGCGTACCCCAAGTCCCAAACCCCAAGCTCAGCCTCGTCCCCGCTTTCCTCACTTGAAGACGACTCCAGTCCAATACAAGGCGTCCGGGACCGACAGATATGCCTCCAACCAACAAGGAGAGCCTGCGGATAAGCGCTACAAGCGCAACTCCGAGGAGACACATCAACGCTGGATTGGGGCGATGCCACCGGGTCTTTTCAACAAGCATTTTGCTTCTGCCACTAATGGACCACCCCGACCTACCACCGCAACGCTCTCCAGAAGACCTCCTAAAGACGGGAAAGCGCGCGGAGACGAAAAGTTATTCGTGAGTGTTCGACGCTGTCTACAATACCATGTATCTAATTTTTGTCCAGATTTATGCCGTCGAAAGAGGCAAGGTCTGCCCGAACATTCAGTTCTTCGATGCGACTGTGGCACACTCTCCCTTCGACTCCGTCGACCGTCGATCCGACATCCGTGGATTGGACCTCAAATTCCTCAAAGAATATGAGAAGCGAATTCACAGCTCCGCTGTTCCGGAAAACAAGCCTGCCGCAGCCACACTACCAACTCGTCGTACCCAGCCAGCACGAAACTCAAAGCCAAAGGGGACTCCAGCACCGACTCCCCTCAAGGAACAGACACTCAAGGACATCCTGCCTGTGTGGGCAAACTTGTGGTCGTGGACAGAGCTGTGGCAGGAGCTGAAGCCCCCGGAGCACGACGGCTTCGTCGAGCCCCCCAAAGGAATGAGCCCGAAGGATCGGAAGTCCTTTACCTGGGAGCGTCAAACCAAATACGGCATTCACACCCGCGGCCAAATGTCCGAGTATGCTGCCGCCGTCTTCGCCTCTCAAAATCGCGTGTTCTTCTTTTCGATACTGCTCATGAAGGATGAGGCACGCATACTCCGTTGGGATCGTGCTGGGGTCATCGTCACCGAGGCTTTCAACTGGAGGAAAACAAATTTTCTCGCAGATTTTCTCTGGCAGTTTAGCCATATGTCTCCCGAGGAACGCGGATACGACACCACCGTTTGTTGCGATCCAACCGAAGAAGAAATCTCTAGAGCTCGTGCAGCTTTCCGGGAGATGGCGCCTCCCGTTGTCGGCGAAGACGAAACGTTGAACAAGGTTTTCGTCTTCGACGAAGACACCCAAACATCCCACAGTCTCCTTATCGGAGGTCCGCAGGCCTGGAGTCGCTCTATGTTTGGGAGAGGCACGTTCGGATACGTTGCGTTTAGTGTTGCCAAAGTTCAGTTCAGAACCGCGGTCCGAACCCGAACCGACAGAACCGAACCGACAGTTCGGTCCGGTTCCGGTTCTGGTTCTGGCTTTCGGCCGTCGGTTCAGGTTCGGGTTCGGGCCGGGGAAGAACCGACAGAACCGGCCCGAACCGTGGTTCAGCTGTGCAAGGATACATGGCCACGTACCAACTTTCTGTTGTCCTCCATCTACCCCCATCCTTTCTCTTCCCCGCCCTCGTCCCCTGCCCTCGTCCTCCGCCCTCATCTCCCGCCGCTATGTTCGCTCCCTGCCGCCCTTGGTTTCCACCCTCGTCTGCCGCCTGCTTCCGCCCTCATCCGCCACCTGCCCGCTTCCATCCTCGTCCACCCTCATCCGCCGCCCTCGTCCACTGCCCTCGTCCGCCGCCCTCATCCGCCGCCCTCGTCCGCCACCCTCATCCGCCGCCCTCATCTGCCCTCATCCACTTCCGCGAAATCCTCTCAGCCCTCCGCGAACGCTGTGCCCCCCTGCGCGACGCCTACATCGACGCCCTCCTCGCGCGTCTCGCTGACCTGCCTCCGTCCAGCGCCCTCCCAGACCTCGCCAAGCTCATCGTCAACACCGTGCGCGACATCCTCCAGCTCGCAGACGCAATGAAGGACGACCTGTTCCAGTTCGTCATGGGCGCGATGAGCAAGGCACAGCTGCGGGCGACCATCCGTGACCAGGCGCGCAAGGGCGAGCGCGCACTCGTGCTCGACCTGTGGTGCTTGACATCCCTCAAGGCCGTCGTCGCCGAGTGGACGGCCCAGCTAGCGACACCCTACTCCGGCGTGGCAAACACGTGGGATCGCATGTGGATCGTACGGCTTATGCAAGCCCTGGGTGCAACGACCCCTGTCGCATGCCCTATGCCCACCAAACCCGTGCCCTCATTGGGTGACGATGCGGAGCCGCCTCCCACGCTCCCAAACATACTCCCACCACCCTTTTTCTTCTCCACGCCCGAGCTCGAGTACATCCAGAACCTCCTCCAAGCCCTCGTCATCACCGCCTCTCTTCTTGCTCTCCTGCCCCCCTCATCTCCCGCGCCTCCATCCAATCCTCCCTTGTCACCACAAAAATATTCTCCTTCTCCGCCTCCAGCCTTAGACTTCACCTCTCGCGTCTGGACACTCCTCACCACCTCCATCGGCTCCGAATCCAGCGCGGATGACACCAAGCTCATCAATCTTGCCGACGATGGTGAACCAAGAACCGAGGTCCGAACCGAGTTCGAACCGAGAACCGAGGTTCAGTTCAGGTTCGGGTTCGGGTTCACCCCTAGACATGTCGGTTCAGGTTCAGGTTCGGGGAAAATGGGTCCTGAACCGAACCGAACCGAACTTCGGCAACACTAGTTGCGTTCGACCTGGAGAAGAATGTTGTAGTTTGGCTGAAGGATTGTTGGCGCATCGACGACCCCGCATTTCCAAAAGAAGACACGGTATACAAGAAGCTGAAAAAGCATAATATTCCCCACACGGCGCGGAAATTGTACGCTGGAGACGTCGCCGGGCAGTTCACGCGATCGCAAGATTTCGTCTCTGCAGACTGGGCTTGCAAGTCGTCGGTAAACATGCACAGGCTCGTACATTACCGCCTCGTCCTCGACATCGTGGGCCGACCTCTCAGTGAGTTCCAGTCAACCAGACAGCTGAGTCAAGTTATACGCGATTGCATATACGGTACGTCCATTTGAGTTGATCACTCTCGTGCGCTCTGTTTATGTTGCAATTCTATCTAGCCCATTGGATGGTCTTCGACTTGTTAGGCGTCCTTCATAGGGACGTTGGCCCCTCAAACATACTCATTACCAGTGACGGCCGAGGCATGCTTATCGACTGGGATCTCTCTCTGGACGTTTCTAAACCGTCGCTCGTGGTGGCACGGCTTGGACTTCGATCAGTACGCTTGCCGTTTATATGAACTGGCCGTTCCTTGCTTACCCGCTTTGATCAGGGGATGTGGCAATTCCGTTCAGGGAAACTGTTACGAAGTGGAGGAACCAGACCGCATCTTCTGTGCGATGACTTGGAGTCCTTCGTGCATGCTTTCGTCTTCAATCTCTTCCGCTATCGCCCGTCCCACTACAGCCTCGCGGCACTCTTGAAAGGTCTTCAATCTATATATGACCACTGCGAGTTCAAGGGGGACATCGTCATTGGAGGCGTGCACAAGGTGGCCTATTTCACTAACAACAACCTCCTCAGTATTGTCGAGATGATGGATCTTCATCCTAGCTGTGCTGAAATTGTCACCACGATCCGGTCCTTCTTTTCGCTTGCCTATTACAAGGACCTCGAAGATATCAGCGTCGAGAGAAGAAACTTGTCTCTGAAGTCCTTGAAGACGTCACACGCTATACTCAATGCATTCGACACCTCCCTGGCCAACACAGGATGGAGGGATGACGACGGCAGCTCGAGTGTAGATCAATTGCGATATGCACCACTCGCTCCCGAGTCGGTGTTGGATATTGATATCCCAGATCACAAACGAAAAGCGACCATCGCCCGGTTGTGGCAAGACGATGACTGGAAGACCTCACAAGAAAGAGCCGATGTCATCAACAAGAAACAGCGGACTTTCACGCAGCTAGCTCGGGGGACCGCATCGGGGAGTCTGGCTCTGACCGGGGGAGCAACTACGGATGGTTAGAGGATGTTTTATACTTGCTTTATATCGTAGGTTTGCGGAGATGGTCTACGCTCTTGCAATCCGAGGGGACGTGACTATTGGTGTTGACGCGTTGACGACGACCTTTATACATTTATATGTTTATTCCAACTGAGGCCCGAGAAGACGAAGTTCCGCGAGCGAGATCCAAACATGTCGTACGCGAGATAGGCGAGACGCCGACGACGCCTAAGCGTATTGTGCGAGACTGCGAGTCTTTGTTGAACGCAACTTCGTGGCGAGGCCTGTCGTCCGTGGGTAGCGGATCTTCGAATGTACCCCCCCTCGGGAATAATTTCTAGGAGTAGATGATTGGGAGGAGGATGACAACATTGGCAACATAGACCGACTTCTTCTTGGGCAAAGTCTGTCTTCGACACGGTCGAGCGCAGGCCAACCGTCGGACCGTCGGACCAAAACCGTCGGTCGAACACGATTGGCAGTTCACCGATCATCTTCGGATGAAGATGATGGTTCAGACACTGGAAAACAGCGTGTTCCTTAACGGCCGCGGATCTCAATCCATAGTCAAGGAAAATGGGCTGAAGCGTCGGGCCCCGTAGCCTCCAGTTCAGGGGGGGAAACGGAGTGACGAAGGCTTGTTACTATTTCCAGGAGCTTGCGCTCTTTCACCAAACACCCGCTCTCTCAATATATATATATATATACCATGCATACCGTACATTTATTGTGATAATTTAGGATGCGCAGGTCTTGAGTGCCTCGTGCGAATGGAGTACATGTTTAGATTCTCGCAGCTGGGCGCGTTGCATAAACGCCTTGTTCAATGTTCATTACATAGGACTCCTATGCGAGCCTGATATGTATGAGAAAAGACCCTTCATTTGGTTTGGCACCAGTACGATCAAAAGTCTATCAGTGGAAAAGCGGATCTGATAGTCGTTTCAGACTGTTACCACTAAGTGAACCTGATATGCATGGCCTGACAGCTAGAACTTCGTACCATGAGCCTGGTACCATTCCAACGCTCCCCCCGGCGATTCCACAGGCTCGAATACGGGCGGATATCGACCCATAGGCGCGGCGGTCCCCACGAGTGGCGACGCTCCTTCTCCCCGCTTGATGAGCGCAGTTTCGTAATTGATGCTAGGATCCGTCAGAAGGCTGGGAGAAGTGTTCCAGCAGGATTTCTCCAGACCAACAAGGATGACGACGATGGTAGGGTATATGCCCTAGGACACCGCAGGGTACGGATCAGTTTCCTGAAGAGGTTGCGACGAAAACGAGTAACGCACTATGAGCTGGACCGTGATTCCCCCCAAGGAGTGGGACAGGTTGTTCGTCGCCCTGGGACCGAAGTTCTCGATGTCGTCGGGTTCGAGTAGGTCGCCGATCTTGCTGGCCATCAGGAATGTCTGGTTATGATGGTTAGAACCTGTGCGAGCTGTCACTACGCGATACGCAGCGCACCCATAGAATGCTATATAGCACGCCCGACTCGATGAATAGTACCATGATCTTCTCGGCAAGGGATAGCATGTCCCCTCCTTTGATGTGCTCTCTGACGAACAACCTATGGTTCCTACGGCGGTAGCTGTGAACACGGGGCGAAACCGACAGGAAGCACTATAGCATACACACCATGCCCGAAACGAGATGAGCCCCGTCGCCCATATGTTCGTAAGCCACGAGAAGAGGAAGGCCGCGAGCCCGTATCCATCTCCCGCAAACAGTTCTCCGTGGTCGTCCCGTGTGCACGCGTCGTTCGTATTCAGAATCGCCATCACTGCCCGCAGTTTCATCAGCATCGCCGTCAGATAGTGCGTGTGCCGGTAATAGAAACGTACCAACCGTCACAAAGATGAGGACCAAGGAGACGCCTCGGACGGCGCGCCCTTCAGTCCACAGCAGGATCGCTCGCCATAGAACGATCCCGTCCCCGAGCACGATCTGAAGGAAGAACGTTGGACGGTTAGAAGCGATAAACGTGTGGTAAAGAAGAGGTTTACATTTATGGCCAACAGCGCGGTGGGTGTGCACCGGTGAGCCCTCCCATCGATGATGAGCTCCAGGTCCGGGATCGTGGGGTAGGCCTGATCCGTGCACATGCCCTTGGCCTGCAGCTCCTCCAAACACGACCCAGTCGCCGTTTGCGATGCCGCCGCGTGATTCATCAACTTGGATAGATATGTGAGTTGCAGAGCCCATTGCGTCGTCGCGGCCGCGTACATCGCCACGGTGACGAGCAGGACGACAAGTTTGGATCTGGGGCGCAGACCGTTGCGACTGTGAAGGTAAGGTCACGCGAGCTCGCTAGACGATATAGAGGATACGCACAGAAGGACGAGCATGGAGAGGATGATGAGAAGAGAGAATATGCCTATAGACACAGTCAGATAATGCTAGCAGGCAATATGGTTGGTTGCGTACCGAATAGAGCAGTCTCCGCCACGAACGGAGTGAACGCAGAGGATATTGTTACTGCAGAGTCGTTGAGGCTGAGTTCGAGGTCTTGAATGTCGGCAGAGGTTAATGAGAGAGTACTTGCGGCCTCGTCAATGCGAGTGGTCGACGGCCCGCCGTCAAGCATGGCCAGCAAATGTGGGGGCTTGAGGATTGCAGGGAGTCGAGAAAGAGGGAGTAGATCTGAGGCCACGGCGAGCCAGCTTGTCCATAGTTATACCGAGAACGGTTATAGAACCAGTACGGGTGGCTGAGAATGATCCGCTTCTATGGCACGTTAGATGCAGTGACGAGTGCAGGAGAAAGTATCGGGCGCACCATTAATATTATAGTTGGAGCATTGCGCTGGAAACGGAGTGACTGGAAGCATGTTCTACGTCCGGCTGTGTCAGCGCAGCCCCGCTACAGAGAGAAATGCGATACACACCTATGTAGACCAGCGCCGCCCCGGCTCTCACGTAGTCTGGAGCGTGTGGGTGTTGCGTCTCGCCAACGTCAACGTCGGAAGGAAACTCCGTGTGTTGACGACTTTAATGAGACCTTCTGTTCCGCTGGTTCTGTCTTGACATGAATATTGGACATACGCGAACACTTTTGTACGAGGAACTTCCCACTCTCGAATCAGAGCAGATACGGGATGCACACGTATGCTGTTGATCCGCTGCCATTGAAGACGCGTGGCTGTTGACATTACTGACTTGAGTCGAATCAGTCTTGCTGGAACTGAAGGAGAAGATGTATGAATCCAGCATGAAAAGCGCTGGACGGCTCGAGGGTGCAAAGGACGTATGGCATTGGCGGGAGGGAAGTTTCAAATTTCACTGGTGTTGCTTCCCTGGAATCCCGGCTGTTCCTTTCAGGGACCCCGCCGTGTAATCTATCTATCTACACCACCAGCAGTTGCCTCAGCATGACTCTATGCGGAGCCATTCGGATGAGTCTGATGGCGTGACCAAGGGTTCACGCTAGCATCGTGTCAGCTTCAATCCAACCCCCTCAATCTCGGCGCCATTCCGATTATCCGTTGCGAGAAAGTCGGCTTCGCGCTAGTCTCCTAAAGCAGACGTCGATGGAGTCAACCCTCGTACCTCGGGATCCTCTCATCAGACGTCTGCTATCACTCGCGCGTCGTTGTCGATAGCTCGGTCTAGTGTTGCCAAAGTTCAGTTCAGAACCGCGGTCCGAACCCGAACCGACAGAACCGAACCGACAGTTCGGTCCGGTTCCGGTTCTGGTTCTGGCTTTCGGCCGTCGGTTCAGGTTCGGGTTCGGGCCGGGGAAGAACCGACAGAACCGGCCCGAACCGTGGTTCAGCTGTGCAAGGATACATGGCCACGTACCAACTTTCTGTTGTCCTCCATCTACCCCCATCCTTTCTCTTCCCCGCCCTCGTCCCCTGCCCTCGTCCTCCGCCCTCATCTCCCGCCGCTATGTTCGCTCCCTGCCGCCCTTGGTTTCCACCCTCGTCTGCCGCCTGCTTCCGCCCTCATCCGCCACCTGCCCGCTTCCATCCTCGTCCACCCTCATCCGCCGCCCTCGTCCACTGCCCTCGTCCGCCGCCCTCATCCGCCGCCCTCGTCCGCCACCCTCATCCGCCGCCCTCATCTGCCCTCATCCACTTCCGCGAAATCCTCTCAGCCCTCCGCGAACGCTGTGCCCCCCTGCGCGACGCCTACATCGACGCCCTCCTCGCGCGTCTCGCTGACCTGCCTCCGTCCAGCGCCCTCCCAGACCTCGCCAAGCTCATCGTCAACACCGTGCGCGACATCCTCCAGCTCGCAGACGCAATGAAGGACGACCTGTTCCAGTTCGTCATGGGCGCGATGAGCAAGGCACAGCTGCGGGCGACCATCCGTGACCAGGCGCGCAAGGGCGAGCGCGCACTCGTGCTCGACCTGTGGTGCTTGACATCCCTCAAGGCCGTCGTCGCCGAGTGGACGGCCCAGCTAGCGACACCCTACTCCGGCGTGGCAAACACGTGGGATCGCATGTGGATCGTACGGCTTATGCAAGCCCTGGGTGCAACGACCCCTGTCGCATGCCCTATGCCCACCAAACCCGTGCCCTCATTGGGTGACGATGCGGAGCCGCCTCCCACGCTCCCAAACATACTCCCACCACCCTTTTTCTTCTCCACGCCCGAGCTCGAGTACATCCAGAACCTCCTCCAAGCCCTCGTCATCACCGCCTCTCTTCTTGCTCTCCTGCCCCCCTCATCTCCCGCGCCTCCATCCAATCCTCCCTTGTCACCACAAAAATATTCTCCTTCTCCGCCTCCAGCCTTAGACTTCACCTCTCGCGTCTGGACACTCCTCACCACCTCCATCGGCTCCGAATCCAGCGCGGATGACACCAAGCTCATCAATCTTGCCGACGATGGTGAACCAAGAACCGAGGTCCGAACCGAGTTCGAACCGAGAACCGAGGTTCAGTTCAGGTTCGGGTTCGGGTTCACCCCTAGACATGTCGGTTCAGGTTCAGGTTCGGGGAAAATGGGTCCTGAACCGAACCGAACCGAACTTCGGCAACACTAGCTCGGTCAGCCGAATCATGCCGAGTTCCTCCATCAAAAGTAGAGACTTGTTGATTACGCAAAGTACGATAAGTGTTCTCGCACAAATTAATTCGCAAATTCGCCGCGCGTAAACGGCTTCCAAGTCGACGAGCGATAAACCACCCCACCACAACATTTTCCACTCTCCGTTCCCGCGCGCGATGCCACCAAAAGACGATCCAAAATACTCCGGATCAAATCGCCAGGTCACGACCAATGCAAAACGCAAGTTCCTCGACGAGATTGCCCGGAAGCTACAAAAACACAAATGGTCAATCGGAACGTTCATGGAAGATCTGCTCACAATCGAGAATCCGACGGAGACTCACTCGAAGATGGTGGAGAAATGGCTGCGAGGAGAAACATCAGCAACCCCGGTGCAAGTCATGGAAATGATCTACACTCACAAGTTTAGCCAGCTCAAATCTACTCGGAGTTCGGACAAGCGGACAGCGGAGGAGGCGCAACAGACGGAGCGAGGAGATCCTGACAAGGTGGCAAAAGCTCAGATGGAAAGATGGGCTGTTGGAAAGGTGGTGGTAATGGTGGATCGGGAATCCAAGGACTTGGCCTCGCACGATGCATTCCATATCTCGACCCTGCTCAGCTCGTGGTCGGCGATCTTCAACTTCACGATGGAAGGAGCCTTGACCGTGATCAGGACAACATCGCCCACGCTCCTTTGTGTAGCGTCTGCGGCTGCTGGGTGTTCGGAAGCAGTGGAGGATCTGGAAACAGAATCTGGAGCGATGTCAGACACGGATGAGGAACTTCGACCGCCGCCAGTGCGCACGGCGTACCACTCACGACCGATACCCTCCGGAAGAGGAAATAATCCTCGCGATCCAATTCTCGTACGCCCCTCCTTCACCGCATGCTTTCCCTGCTTGACTGATCTTTGATTGCCTCGCAGATCGTTCTCACCGTTTGCATGATGCTTATGGCCGCGCGAAGTGTTCGTTTCAACCTGTTCCAGAAGGTGGTTTCGGTCTGGATGTTCTCGCACACCGCGCCCCACGGAATGTATGCGGTGCTCGGTCGTCTTGGTTTGTCAGTTTCGTACACCACAACCCTCCGCCTCCTGCGCTCTCTTTCAAAGTCTGCACAAGAAACGAACCAAGCCATTGCCAGCACGCGCGCGTTCCTCCTGATCTACGACAATATAAACCGGATGGTTAGATCGTGGGATGCGGACTATGGAATCAAAGATACTATTCAAAACGGGACAGCGGCAACCATGGTGGAGCTTGAGGTCGAGGATGGCTGCGATCTGGAGAAGGTCCTCGACCCGGAACCGCTGCGTCAAGCAAGAGCAGAAAGGCGACGAGAGAATCTCACCTTGGAAAAGCTCTACGAGCAGGTGAAATGGACCGAGCTCAAGTCCGTCATGGCGTCACATGCTCTTCTCATGCTCATCGACAACGTCCCTTGCCTCGCGAAGCATCGTCCACTTGTCCTAGCACGGTTCAAAACAACGCACGGTGTACACCGCATGCGAGCGGGGAGGAAGTCAAAGGTCCATCCAATGGCCACATCGGACCATAACGAAGGCAACACGGCGGAAAATGCGAAGGTCTTGGAGGATCTCTTGATTCACCAGCTCGGGATGTCCAAGGAGGCTGTCGCGAAGATCATTGTCATCATCGGCGGAGACCAATCCACTGTCGAGAAGCTACGTACTTTGCAAAAACTCCGTGCTGATTGCCCCCACGAGTATGAACGGTTCGACTGGGCCCTTCCGCTCATCCAACTCTGGCATATGGGATGGGCAGATCTGGAACGAATTTTGAACACGCATTGGGGGACAGCAAAGCAGGCAGACCTCTCGTCATTTCTATCCATCAATTTTTTGCTTGGAAGGACGGTGAAGGACGTCAAACGACCCGACTATTACCCCGCACTGCATCTGCTTTGTGACACACTTATCGCCGCTGTCCTTGACTGCTGGAGGTAAGCAACCTTCCGCAAAAAAGTCATATAATTAAAACTGACGGTACCCACCTTAGAATAATCCTCAGCGTTCCAGAGGGATCCGATCTCGCAAAATACCTAGAAGAGCACCCCACAGAGTTTGAAGATCTCCTCACGAAGGCCTCTACGCTCGTCGCAACGTACATGACAGGCGATGCGAGCGCGCGGGCCACGGAAGGTGGTGACACTGCGTCCGAGTTCTTCAAGACGGGAAGAGCATGGCCGGGCGCGTCGGAAGGCTTCATAGGCGACTATGTGCTCCGCAACTCGATCCTTCGCTTGCGTGACTGCATGCTCCACTACGAGTTCCAGCATGCCATTGCAGATGGCGATATCGGACGCGTGCGCAATGTGATGGCGGTACGTGCACGGACTCCTGGAAAGCGAGTGGTTAGGTTGATCATCTTAACGCGGCTGACCAGGTATGGGTGTTCACCTTCACCGGGTGCGGGAAGAACAAGTACGCAAACGAGCTCCTTGAGCTTGCATGCTTCTTCCTGTTTGAGTGCTCGGAGGAGCTTCAGAAACTTATACTTGATAACTGGTTGTGCAACTTACTCGGTGTCGAGGGTCATTGGATGCCCATGGATCTGCTTCAGGAGAAGAACATCAAACAACTGAAGAAGATGTCCCAAAAGCGGAGTGCTCGCTTCGGGGGATCCTTCTTCAAAGATGTCATCGCGGTCAACATACGGGCCTTTATCGAGGCCATCAAGGCCATGAAGACCACGGTCAGGATCGCTCAGCCGTCCGAGAAGCACGAAGGCGGCTCTGGAAAGACGTCAATTAAAGTACTCGGAGATCAAATGGAGGAGAAGGACGTCCATACATTCCGCCCAGGACGCGATCGTGGCCATAAAGCGCAAGATGACTTTGAAACTGGGTACCTCCGTTTGGATCAGACGTCGAGGATCGAGGATTTTGTTGCACGTACCCTTCGCGATTTCGGCGTCGTCTACGATGAGGGTGAGGCGGATGAAACAGACTCTGCACCTGCCGTCGTCAATATCCTGCCTTCCGTCATTGTCGACGGGCACCTTGTGATCGGGGACGACCGAGATGACATCCTGGCGGATGAAGAACCCCATCCTGATGGTATGGACGGGGACGACGCTGATGGAGAAGTGGACGAGGTGGACGCCGTCGAAGGTGAGACACTGGCCGTTTCGGAGGAGCAGTTTGTCTTGTCGAGGATCCGAGACGAAGGCGGAAGCGATACGGAAGGGTACACAAGTTGCGAGTCGGGCGATTTTGAGGCATCCGACGATGAAGATTGAATGTAGTTAATGTAAGTGCTATATACATAAGATGGCAATTATATGAATATACTAAATTGAAGTGTTAGGCTGCCTTGCGTGGGCGTCGAGGGCTCGGGGAGAAGGGAGTGTTTTCTTTGCGCCGCCGCGTCGGCGTCGTAGGTGGCGAGTGGCTCGAAAAGACAGCGATGGGAAAGTTCTATATATCGAATGGTCAGCGTATCACAAATACATGACCTGTTAACAACTCACAGTGTTGGAGGGACTCAACCGGCGATGTTTGTGTGAACGTGGTGAGATGTCGATCGTTCCGCCGTCGTCCGGGCGGCGCTTTGGCGGGGAGGTGGGGGGCGCTTTGGCGGATGTGCCGGGGGTGTCAGGACCTAGGGGTGTTTGTTAGTATGTAACGACGACACCAGAGAACGAACGGAACGCACCAGGAGGCCGCGGTCCATGCAACTTGAGCCTTCGACCGGCCAACCCATTCTCCTCCACATATTGCGACCACTTGGAAGCCTCTTGCGCATCCAGCGTCGCCTGCCTTTCCGCTGCTTCCCTCTCCCGCTTGGCTCGTTGCATTGTGTTCGCCTTCGCCTTCGACGCTTTGTGTCGCTCCTTCACGGCCGACCGCATCTCCTGATGGATCTTCCCTACGGCTGCCCAGAGCTCATCCCCACACATCGCCCAGTAGCGCCACTTCGGCATGCGTGTTGCGAGGACGTCCTTGCTGATGACGAGGTGAAAGTCCTTTGTCACCTGCGTTGCTCGCGCCTCGGAGAAGAAACATTCGGGCGTGATGCAGAGATCATCTGCGTTCGGTGAGGATCTTCGTATCTTGTGGGCCGCGTTCTTGACGAGCATGGTCGCTGTCTTGCGCTCCTTCGAGGTGAGTACCTCCCATCTTGCTATCTTGGGTGCGGGTGCAGTTGGTGTTGCAGCAGATGGAAGTGGGGATGGTGGAAGTAGGGGAAGGGGGCGTGGGTCCGGAGGCGTGTCGGGGCAGCAGGAGCTGCATCGGCCACAATCATGGTCGACGCGGGGGTTTCCAAAGATGATGTTCATCTGACGGACCAAGCACCGTCCAAGGGCGTGGGCGGCGATGATGAGAAGGAGTGAGTACTTGGTGGAGTCTTCGCGGCGAGTGATTGGGCGTCTCTCCGTGGGAGTCGAAGCCGTAACCGTACTCCCATTGTTCCTACTTTCTTCTGTCACATTGTCCGTCCTAGCTTGGCCACTACCCTCCATACTCTCACCATGGTCATCTGCCTCTCCCACATTTTCGACCACACCCATATCAACATCCTCGGCCGCCACAGGACCCTTCTCTGTGAGAAGACGTTCATCAATCGGCTCAGTGTTGGCGTAGGTGAGAGCTGCCTCTCGGTCGGTCTTTTTGATGTAGACATAGACGTGACCGCGGCCAGGGATAGCGCGCAAAATGCGTCCAGCGCGCTGAACTGTTGCAGATGCGCTCCGAGGAGTTGGGAACATAATGACGCGGGCCACGTCTGGAGGATCTACACCGACATCCAAAACCGCTGTTGCCACAAAGATTGCGGTATCGGTTGGCGCCGTCTCGCGTGAACATAGGAGTATGTCCAATCCTTCTTTCTTGCATTCGGGACATGTTGCTGAATGGAGATGTCGGATAATTGTCCGGGCGGCCGGGCGAAGAGGACGAGGGAGGAGAGACCGAAGGTACGTTGCGACTCTGTGACCGAGGTCAATAGTCTCACAGTACAGGAGGGTTTTGGGTATGTCCGTGCTGGATTGAATACCTACAGGTATGACCCAATCGATGTCCCGAAATATGAAGCCAGAAAACGAGAACTTCACGTCCCGGAAGATGATCGCCATGTTCAAGCGTTCGCAATCGCGACGGTCAAGATAATGAGCCTTTGGTCGGAATCCTATATGGTTCATGATCCTTGTTGTCTGTGGGCCAGGCTCAACCGTTGCGGAGAGGGCGATAACACAAAGGTGATCCGGTCCGCGTGAACGAACTGAATATATGTCCTCGTAGAGCGGTCGAAAGTCGCCTCCCCACTCGTCCGTCAGGTGCGACTCGTCAACTGCCAGATTGGTCCACTTCAAACGAAAGGATTTCGTCTTGACCAAGACATCAAACTCCGCTGTGCGAAGCGATTCAGGAGAAAGCGCGACGACCTGGTAAAGGCCTTCAGCAGCTTCCTTCCACAGGTTCCGTCTTTGTCCTTCTGCTTCATGCCTTGTTTCACTATTGATGACCAGTATTTTGATACCCCGTTTTTGCAGACTCAAGGCCTACCATATGGCATATGATGCTAGTGAGTTCGATTCTCCAACTTCAATGATGCGGCGCACGAGAACACTCACCAGACTACTCTGCAGAAAGTTGGTTGGTTCAATGACAAGTGTAATCCCATCGCAAACCAGGGCAGGTATGTAAATGAGAGCAGATTTGCCATCGCCTGTTGCGCTAACACAGAAAACATCCAGTCCCTTAAGAATGCAAGCGGAGTCCTTGATCTGAAAGGGGTGTGGTGCGAAGGGTAATAAAGGAGCGACAATGTTGGTTAGTTCTGCAAGGCCTTCGGAAGAGGTCCAGTCACGTCGGCGAGCGTCCTGCCAGCTAAGACGCTGTCCGAGCACGCTGGACATTCCTTTGGCCTGCTGTTGGTGTTATGACTTGTACGATTATATTTATCCCTCTGTTTTCTCAAATATTTTGCTTGTGTTCGCAAGATGCCGAAGCCTCTCTGCTAGCGGTGCTCGAAATTGGTATCACATGACATGCCGACCACCGGCTGGCCGAACTCTCGACAAGGCTATCGGTAGTGAAAGTAGACTACTTCGCGCCCAAGTCAGCGTGAGTACAGGTTGTCCTCTCAGTTTCAATCCCCACAGAGTCCTCGATGGACGGCGACGAGCGCGGGTTATGTAAGCAGTATTCATTTTCGTCGTCGCGCCAAGTCATCCTCGACTCCTTGTTTCCTCTCACCACGTCCTTCTCTTCTCCCCGTCCTTCACCTGGCCATAACCCCTCATCTGTAATGGGCGACTCCGACGTACCGAGATTTGGACGGCGCGTCAGGGTTTCCGTGGATGTACGAAGGGTTGGGTATGGACTCTCCCTTCGACACTCTCATGTGGGCATCATCCAGAGTCTGGACCATGGTGCGTGTTCTATTCACTTACCGCCCACCTGCCCTCACGACAGCATTCAGGATTTGCACATGCTCCGGCGCCCCTCTTGTTGTCGCTGGCAGTCGTCCTCACCTTCGCTCGCGGCCTTGAACTTTACTCCTGGTCTTGAACTTTGCTCGTGGTCTTGAACTTTACTCTCGGTCTCTCGATTTTTGCTTGCGGTCTTGGTCCTCGCTCGCGATCTTGGTCCCGCTCGCGCTCCTCTCTGGTCCTGGCTCTCTGTCCCCTGGCTCACTGGGTTCCCTGGTCTTATCTCGGTCTCCGTCTGGTCCACCTGCTTTGTTGGCATCCCAGGTAACCCTCTCTCACCTGTCATCCCTCTCCATATATCCCGTAGCAGCCCCCATATACTCTGTAGTTATCAAATGAAAATATCATGATTTTCTTCCTTCTACATCAGGATAAGATCGCGATAAGCACGATTTAAGCCAGCAACCCGCCGAGCGATTCTTGATGAGCTTAGTAAGATTATTGGATTGAATCCAAAGAACCTCAGCTTCGGGCCCAAGGGAATTCGTTGAGCGTGATATCCGCTTGACATTTTTGGATTCCATCCATCGGCACACCAACTTCAAACTCAGGGGCGTGATATCGGAATGAAGCTGAGGGATCGCCTGGTGGTGTATCTATCTGGTCAGTGGTTGACCGGCGCGAACTGTGTCATCGCACCACGTGACCATTGAGTCCTGACGATGAAGACTGAAGTGGGCGAATTTCATCTGTCTGCTACCAACGGGCGTCGACGCCATGAATTAAGAGCCATCGAGTATCGTACATCCATGCTGGAAGAATTCGAGGCATGAAAAATCTCACACATTCTCTGACACTTTCACGGAACTTTCTTCGAGTTTCCCCCGGCCGTAAGGACGATGGTTGCTATTGCCAGTGAAGAAATAAACGAGGAGGAACCAGGCGTCCAATAACAGACAGACGCACCCTTTCTCGGGTTCTTCTTCTACTATGGTGCTCACACTAGAGATCTTGTCGTGGGGGTTTCGTCCTTCCCGAGGGAATGCCTCGATGCCAACGTCCAATACGACGGACGACGTAAGAGACCTTCAGACGCGAGTCAGCCATCGTAAAACCAACGCCAATTATCAAACGCACAGCGAGACTCGAGTAGGCGTCTCCCCTGCCGACACGAAAGCCATGCTAGCAAGCTCAGGCGCCGCCGGTTCCGTTGGCTTCCATCCGAGTGGACGTACAACGGCCCAGAACATCCGTTTGTAAGTTCCTCTCGCCTCCCTCGTGAGCCCAAACAGCAAAAAGAATGAAATCGCAATCGGCGATGCCTTCCATTTGTTGCTTTGCACGTCGAACGCACCGGGCCCTGCACGCCAGTTAACCGCGAGCTGGACGATGACAGGCGGGCCGTCGTGTGTCTCGTCCCATCCAGGCCAGAATGGAAAGTCGTGGTAGACTTTTTCGAGGGAGATGATTTGGGAGGTCTTCAAGATGCTGAAGGGGAGCGCGGTGACGATGTCGATGCAGCCGATGAGCATGATGTAGAGGTAGCGGTGACGGTTAATGGATGCGTTCGTACTGAGGAATGCGTTCGTTTCGCGCGCGTGTCGGAAGAAGTACCATAAAATTCTGGCTAGAGGTATCGAAGGTCAGTCAGTTCTCAGTCACGGAACGGGGGTTCTGAGATAGATCTTACGAGTATACACTAGGGCTGATATTAGGGGGAGGACAATGGACCACGCGTCGTAGATCATGTACGAGAACCCAGAAAGAACCTCCGTCGAGGCGCATCCGTATTCCTCGATGATCTCGTATCGTGTGGTTTGGATTATGTAGTCTGAATCGTATGAAATCAAGCTTAAGCCTCTGAGAGAGGTTTGTAGGAAGCAGACTTACATAGGCTCATGAGGAACAGTGGGAAGCCGAATCCGATGCCAAAATCGAACAGATAACTGCAAAGCACCTTTGGCAGTTTATCAGGACTCGTCTACGAAATGTGAGATGCAGGCCTGAGGCACGCACCTCTCGTCGGGTTGATGGCTCAAGCTTCCGTTGGTGAATGATCTTGTACAGTCTATGAGTAATCACCAGAGAGCAGGCCGGGATACCGATGGCAGCGGCGACGTTGATGTGTGTGGCTGCCAGGATGTATCATAAAGTTGAACACTTTCAATTGTTATTCAAACCGGAAAACGCACCAATGTCGCACCAAACTGGCGCGACATCCCTGACATTGTCCGCCCAGACGATGGTGTCGACGCCATTGATAATCCCGGCAAGGAGAAGCCAAACTCCAAGCATCCACACTCCCGTGTTCCAGGACTGGCGCATCGAGAATGACAGCAAAGACAAGAGCACCAGGAACGCCGAGACAAGGCTGACGACGGGAACGAGGGGGTACGTCGGATCCATATCGACGTTCAGTGTAGGGTAGGTGAAAATAAGCCCGAGGGTCTTGCATCTTGTGAGAGCGATGAGGTGAGTAGTTATAGCACTAGGACATGCGTTCTGTCTGAGGCGCGGAACGACGGAATTGCACATACCGAAGGCGCTCCACGCGGTACTATACATATATGTATACGCGAAGCCTTTGTCCTCAAAACGAGCAGCCGTCTTATTAAATCTAGGAGCCTTGTAAATGCGGAAACAACTTCCGTTCGCCAACCCGCGCGAAATATCGACACAGGAGCGGGAACGAGGTCTTCTCCGGGATACGCCAGACGCGCGGCGGTGGTATTTCTACCTAATACAGGCCAGGAGTAAGAACGCGAGGAAGCTGGAGATTCTTGAATCGAAGGTGAAGTTAACATTACCTTCGGGACGATGTGGCACATGTGGAGCGCCGCGCGACACAGCCTTCTCGATAAGGTCGAGCTCAAACACCTGAGGACTCGTACTCGGGATCCGACATGGATGCGTGGAGGATGATCATACCTAGGAATTTCGACGGTTTTGTTAGCGGGCCGATACACTGATCGATGTCTATTAGGAGCGTCCGAGTCGTCGCTCTACTGAGCATTGGAATTGGAACGGCCCCGTACTATGTAAGTAGCATTCAGTTGGAAGCGTTGCGTGGTGGAGGTCCGTCGTATTCGTGTCGGGAACCTAGGATAACAATGGTTGTGGTGGCGGGAGGATCAAAGAACGGCATTTCTGAGGGGCGGATCTATACGAACCTCGCCTTGCAATAGAATGCAATAGAATGTTTAGACTGGTTGCGCCAGACGCGGCGTCAGGAAGTGTCTCTGGTCAAGAATGGAGGTGAACATACCTTCACAGCCTCAGGGCAAGTACATATCCGAAGGTGGAAGTGCCGACTCGGCATCTAGTCTCGACTGAGGCCATGAAACTGATTGCATTCGAAAAGCAGTTTTGACGGGAAGAAAGACGGATAACAACAGAATTTATGCTTGTTTGCTGGGATGCGTTGCAGCCTCTAGCATCATCATGCTCGACCGGTTTTACACAACCTTTTCAAGTCCAACTTGCCGTTCGTTTCCATGCTCTTGGCTCTCGTCGCTCTCCATAAACGATCCAACGGTAGAGAAACTGTCTCCGACGAGAATTATTGACTCGAATTCAGTTTTCGCCCGACTTGCCGTGATGTTTTGTGTGTTGACGGTGATGCGCCGGAGGGGGATTTCCGATGGGACGGGAATGGATTTGCCGTATGTGAAGTTGCGGTCGCAATGCGCCATATCAAGGGAGACAAGGATGATCACAATCGTCGGATATATACCCTGACGGAGATATGTCCATCAGTTCGTTCATACTTGCACAGTGAGAGCACGTACGATGAGCTGGATCAAGCCCCCATCTACAAATACATTCCCGGCTGTGATGAGTCGAGCTCCAGATTGTGAATTTGGTATCAAAGCAAACACCTGGATGACCGCGTTCGCAGTCAGGAAGGCCTCGGAGTGGTATTTCGGTAAGCGTTGATCTCAAAAAATGAAAATGAAATGACCTACCCACAGCGAACAATACACCAGGCCTGATTCAACAAACAAAGCCATGACCTTCTCCGCGCGAGTTCGCGCATTTCCATGTTGGAGATGGTCCCGAATAAGGCGTCTATGCTGCCTGGGTATGATGTCAGTGTACGTTAGGGATGAGAATCTGAAGGTGATGATAGCTACCATGCCTTGTAGCCGATAACCGATGCTGCATATATGTTTGTGGTCCACGAGAACGGGAAAACGAAAATGCCCATAGGGTTTTCGTTAAATGATTGGCCGAACAGGACGTTAGCACTGGCACGGTTCAAGGCAGTATCCAATGCAGATGTGCCTTCAAGACTGTCAGTGCGACGCGCCGACATATATATCAAGTTACGACGTAGATGCTGACCGATTGTGCCCAGGAGTAAGAGGATAGAAAGCGTTCGAAGGGCGCGCCCGCTACGCAGGATCCACGCCCTCCAGAGGACGATAGTGTCGCTAAGAATGATCTAAATAAGACCAGTGAGATGCTAGAAGAAAAAGTGGATGGAAAGCCCGGCTCACGTTGACGGAAAGCATCGCCGAAGACGCGCATTGATGAAACACGGTCGAGACGGTAGAACCACCAGATGAAGAGAAGAAAAAGATATCATCGCAAATAATTTGCACGAGTTGCGCGTCTTTCTGAAGGATAAGGAAAAGGTCGAGCTGCGAAGCCCAGTGAACCGTTGCAGCGGCATACATTACGAGGGTGGCAGCGAGCATAGCCTTTGTCGACAGAGAGTTGAAACCTTTGCGACTAAAAGGAGGTGGGGAGGTGAGAACTGAACACGAGGATCGATAGAAACACGTAGTACATCAGGATCCAAGTCGAAATGGCGACGAGCAGGGTGAAGATGCCTTCCCGACCAATGTCAGCTACATACGAAAAGAATAACGATATAGCTCACCAAAAAGTGCCGTTTCAAATAGGACTGCAGGAAGTATGCTGCAGACACTGGTCGTTGACGTCACCTCGCGAGAAAAAAAACATGATGACGGATATTTAGCAGAAGCAGGGGTACCTCATGAGGATACTTCCCGGTCAACTGTGGGGTGTACTTATATGTATCTTCTGCCAGCCTATGCAGCGGCGTCTACGAATACACATCCGTCAGTCACCGACGAGAAAGGTTTCTTACCTATGAAAGTTGTACAAAAGCTCCTGTCTGAGCACCTGTTGTACTCAACCTGAATACACATCGCCGTTGCATGGATGCTGTGCCAAGCAATCTCTAGGATGGTCAAAAAAACCAGATGTGATTGGCATGTCGTTGCTTTGCACGCTTGTGGAAGATCTGTGCTCCGAGACGGTGAGGAGTATGACGGTCAGATGGTTTCTTTTGCGTCAAAAGTTTGGAAAGGTGCGAGAGCAGCAAATTAGAGACTGAGTTACAGTAGATGCGGCGGCGGCCTCGGGCTGTGTCATCACATGATCCTCGGTCAATCCGGCGACAGTCGGACACCCTTGCTTGTCCCACCCATATCGCTATATAGCAAAGTTTCTCACCATCGCGTTACATTTCCCATGAACGACCCAAGCGCGGCTCTCGACTCCCCTCTTCCGATCCCGACGACCACGCGCCGCCCGAAGCAGAAAGCAGAAGAAGGACATACAGCACTGGATCCAGGACTCCGAGTCGGAGCGCGTTGAACTCGGCGACGGGATCAGCATCGAGCTCAAGGCTGAGCAGCACTCTGAAATTGCGGGACTCGTCTTTCGACCCAGAAGACGAGATGGATCTCCGCACGGCGCAGTTCGAGGAGGAGGGGTTGTTGGCGGAGCCTTCGGGCGAAGAATCGTGGTTAGGTGGAGTCTGGAGATGAGGGCTTTATCGAGGCGTTGAAGAGGGAGTTGGATGGCGATGAAGACGGGATTCTCGAGGACGGCCGACCACACAAACGACTGAATCTGGAGTATGATGACGCGTCGACAAGCGCAGAATTCAGCGTAAGCCACCTCATCCACTGGCTGGATCTGATGAAGGTTCGACTACTAGCACCCTTTCATCTCGCTCAAGTCACTACGAAGATTCCATATGCCCTTCCGTAATCTATGAGGTACGCGAGGACGCCGTTTTTTGATGTACATTACACTGACGCCACCTGTAGGACGTATCGAGAGACGCGATGCGTGACAGTCTTTGCTCTGCGCATGCGCTGAGGTATACTCAAGGACATAAAGCGTTTTGAACCACCGTGATCGCCGTTGTCTACCTTGAGACCGTCACTACTATCGGCGTCATCCTCCTCCGCGGACCTTCCTTATAACACCCAACCACCGCCGCTATCACCACCGCAATTTTGGATGTAGCTCAAGGGCGCGATAGCAACACGCTTCAGTCACCCTCACCAGCCTTACGTCTCATTCTTGATGCCGACCGTGAACCGGTGGCGGGCTCGTCGTCCTCGCACGTAGTGTTCGCCGCCGTGTCCAATCCTCCTCTGAGTCTACCTTCTTCTACTCCTGGTCTCCTTTGACATCACCGCCCAAATCCTACACTCCGAACAAACCTTCACCTCACCTACCAGCGCGACCCGAATATCCCACCGCTAAATACTCCTACCTATTCCTGTCTAATCTACTTCGGACCGCCTGCGAACGCGACCGTCACACCCTGCGATTGCGGCGAATACCTCTTGATCGCGGTCAACGCTACCAACATGCGAATAGGGGTGGTGCGCTTTTGCTTGTGGTTGGTTTCGTGCGCGAAGGGCTAATTTTGTTTAGATGTCCAGTTTGTCGCGCGGCGCTGTCGGGGTGGATGGATGCGGGGGCGATGTCGTCAGGTTGGGGTTGATTGGCTTGTGACGATATGCTGTTGCCTGTATCTGGTTCGCCGTTCTGGCTCTGACGTTCAACTGTGCAGCGTCCTGGTGGGTCGTAACGTTCAATCAGTTCCGTGGCAGGCTGCCTATTGTCCGACCTCGGCATTGCTCCGTTCCACTCCATCGCTCCTAGGGTACTTTGATAAGGGTCCTTGAATGTTTATCACAGGGCATGCACCTTGTGGGCGCCGCGGCCACTGAGCAACCCTTCACTCCAACGCCGTCTTCAAAAAGGCACAAAGACCACGATCACTGGTTCGTGGTGATTATCCCGCCTACATCTTATTTATAGCACCATGACATGACGCATGAATGTGAACGCGCGCACATTTGACCATCGGTCGGAGAGGAGAGGGCGTGACTATGATTGGTACGACGCGCGAACTCTAAAGGACAGGAACTTGTTCATTCGGGTTCTCGCTTTGGGAAATGGCATACATGTACGCTATTCTGATGAGCACCAAGAAATTTTATCGTGCAATTTTACCAGGAGGGAAAATGCTTTGAGAGAATCGAACGACGTGGGGGCTTCAAACTAAGGGAAACGGAAAAAATAGGCCCAAGGGACGAGGGTAGGGATCATGAAGGCCAGGGGAGGTGGGGGTGTGAAATGTTGTTAGGTAACAAACAATGAAAGACGAGCATTCTCCAGATGCCAGTGGAAGTACCTGCGAGCGAAAGCGTTGGACGAGAATTCATGGACAATGTATGCATTGCGTAATGGGGACGGGGAATGGAGCGTGAAGGCTCACGAGGATGATGGAAGGGATGTTCACGAAGAAGCATGGCTTCGTGTCGAGAGCCAAGAATGATGATGATTGTGGTGGTGGGAGAATCAAACAGCGGCATTCCTGGACTCGGAGATCCACACAAACCTGGCCTTGTAATGGAATATTTAGGTTGTGGAAGGCGTGACGTCAGGAAGCGTCTTCGGTCAAGAATGGAGGTTAACACACCTTCGCAGCTTCCGTAAAAGTGTCCGAAGGTGGACCCAGAACTCGACCGCAGCTATACAGTGTTTTCCAACTCAGCCCGCCGCTCCTTGTCATGATCCTCATTCTCGTCGCTCTCCGCAGACGATCCAACAATGGATGACCCGTCCCCGATGAGGAGGATCGACTCATCTTGAGTCTCCGCCCGACTCGTAATGGCATCCTGTGCGGCAGTGATGCGCCGGAGGGGGATTTCCGGTGGGGCCTGGGTGGGTTTGCTGTATGTGAAGTTGCGGTCGCAATGCGTTACGTCAAGGCAGACAAAAATCACGACTACAGTCGGATATATACCCTGACAGAGAGATGTCGCCCTCAGTTTGCCCACACTTGCGCAGCGAGAATACGTACGAGGAGCTGAATTAAGCCTCCATCAACAAGTGTGTCCCCTACTGTCGTATTGGATTCCAAGTCGGTGAAGGCTTGTAAGAATGCTTGTACAGTCAAGAAGGTCTCGTTGCAGTTTCTCAGGAAACATAAATTTCGAGATAGAAAATGTAACGACCCACCCATAGTATACAATGCGACAATCCTGAATCGACGAACAAAGCCATGGCCTTCTCCGCGCGAGTTCGCGCATTCCCGTGTTGGATATAATCCCGGACAAGGCGTCTGTGCTGCCTGATTATAGATAATGTCAATGTACGTCAGGGAAAGGAAAACACAAAAGCAATGATAGCTACCATGCCTTGTGTCCGATGACCGATGTCGCCCATACGTTCGTGGTCCACGAAAAAGGGAAAAGGGAAAGTCCCCATACAGTGTCAGTAAACGCGCTGACAAAATTGACTTCAAAGTCGGAACTGGTGGTGAGGCCACAGTTTTGAACAGTACCCGCTATGGATAATACTTCATCACGCTCAGTAGTATTCATCGGTTGACACGCCTGACGAGGACGTAGATACTCACTGATCGTACCCAGGAGTAGGAAAATCGATACTGTTCGAAAGACGCGCCCGCTACGCAAAATCCATGCTCTCCAGAGAACGATGGTGTTGCTGAGAATGATCTAAATCGAGATGCTGATAAGAAGGAGTGGAAGGAGGATACTTCTCACGTTGACTGAGAGCAGCGCCGTAGGGGTGCATTGGTCAGTTTCATCCTCATCGCTTTGAACAAAGGCCCAGTGTGCCGTTGCAGCAGCATACATGATGAGGGTCGCAGCGAGCATGGCTTTACTTGGCCGAGAATTTAGACCTTTGCGACTGAAAAAAGGTGGGGACGTAAGAGTTGGATACGAGCTGAACAACTGGGAGACACGCACACAAGGATCCAAGTCGAAATGAAGATGAGAGCGGTAAAGACACCTTCAACCCGACTGGTGTTATACAAAATCGAACGGGATGAAAAGATGGCTCACCGAAATATGTCGATTCAACTACCACGGAAGAAGAGGAACTCATAATGGTTGGAACCTGGGATAGGGAAAGCAGGACTCGTCGGGATACTTAGTGACTCTCCGGCCAGATGTGGAGGGTACTTGTATGTGTCTTCTGCCAGCCCGTGCAACGACATCTAAAGGCACGTCGTCAGTCACATATTATGATGAGGATAGAATGCAGATATTGCTTACCCATAGAAGCTCCTCAAACACCTGTTGTACCCGACAAGTTCTATCAGGATTCAGTATCGCGAACTTGATCACATCGCGGTGTCAAGCAACGTCCACGTTGGTCAACAGAATCCGATGTGATGACAGGCTGCCTTGGTATGTTTCTGGAAGAGCTGTGCTTAGAAAGATGGTAGTGTACCCAGAGGGGTTCGCGCCAGTGGCATACCAGTGGGGGTAAAAGTGGCGAGAACTTGATAATTCAAAGTTGCTCCGGCGCCAGAAGATCACGTGATTCATCAAGACTACTTACTACGCTGGCCTTAGCGGGTAACTTGCATCCACATCGCTCTATACACTCACCAACACCTTACTTCCTATGAACGAGCCAAGCGCGGCCTTTGACTTTCCTCTTCCGGTCCCCACCACCGCGCGCGTCCATCTGCGCATTGCCCGAAGCAGAGGAAGAACACGCAGTACGCCGGGGTCCGTGGTCGGATCCAGGAGCGCATCGAACTCGGCGACGGGATCAGCATCGAGTTCAAGGCAGAGCAGCGCTCTGAGATCGCGGGCGGAGTCTCACGACCTCGACCTGATGTACCCAGAAGACGGAGTGGACTTCCGCGCGGCGCATTTCGAGGAGGAGCCGTTGGCGGGGCCTTCGGGCGAGGAATCGTGGTTCGACGGAGATGAGGGCGTTATTGGTGCGGAGAAGAGGGATCTAGATGGCGATGAAGACGGGAGTCTTGAGGATGGCCGACCACACAAACGACTGAAGCTGGAGCAGGACGACGCGTCGACAACCGCAGGACCCAGCTCAAGCCACCCAACGCATTCCTATCCACGGGTTGGATCTGACCAAGGTTCGACCACCAGCACCCTTTCATCTGGCTCAATCGAAGACTCCTTATACCCTTCCGTAATCTACGAGGTTCGGGAGAACGTTGCTTTTCGATGTACGTTACACTGACGCCACTTGTAGGACATGTTGAGAGACGCGATGCGAGACAGTATTCGTTCTGCGCACGCGCTTGCTCACGACGACATGAACCTGGTCTCGACCGTTGCCGCCAGCCGTTGTCCAACTTTGGACCATCACCACCAACGACCTCCTCCTCCGAGGGCCTTCCTCATACGACCCCAACCACCGCCGCTGCCACTACCACAACTTTGAATTCATTTCAAGGAGGTGCCAGAACTAATACGCTTCGGTCACCCTCACCAACCTTTCCTATCATCCTCGACCCCGAACCGGCAACAGTGGCGGGCCCGTCGTCCTTCGCGCGTATCACCGACCCCCGTATCCGAACCTCCTCCAAACCCATATCCTTCTACTCCCAGGTTCCCCTTTGACACCGCCGCCCAAATCCCCCACTTCGAAGAAACCGTCACCTCAACCATCAGCGCGACCCGAAGACCCCGCCGCCGAATACCTCCACACCTACTCTTGCCCGATCTGCTTCGGACCGCCCGCAAACGCGACCGTTACACCCTGCGGACACATCCTCTGTGGCGAATGCCTCTTCACCGCGGTCAATGCTGCCAGCATGCGAATAGGGGTGGGTGGGCTGGCTGCGCGGTGAGCTTTTGTTTTGTGGTTGAATTCGTGCGCGAAAAGAGCTGATGTTGCTTGGGCAGATGTCCGGTTTGTCGCGCGGCGCTGCCAGGGTGGGATGGACGCGGGGGTGGTGTCATTGGGTTGAGGCCTCGAACTCTCATCAGCCTGTGAGGCCTGAAACTTGAAGACTTACTCTTGAAGGTATGTACACCATGACGACCTCTGAATCTTATTCGTTTTGGCTGACATCCGGATGCGCAGCCCCTCCTTGCTCCTTGGATTTCTGGTCTTAGCATCCTCACGGCGCGTGGCGAAGATGACATGTTTTGTATACGACTGCTTAGAGCCCGCCTCCTACCACTTGCAATGTAACGCGCACGTCTTTAGTAGGGGATTCTTACCATCAGAGGTCGTCGGATCGTGGGTTGCAAAGTGGAATGCGTACTATCGTCATCCGTTTTGTCGCTCTACCCGAGGCCCTCGATTCCCCATGACGCGACCCAGTGACCCAGGACCTTGCGCCTATTCAAAACCTTTCGACCTACCCCTAGCCCGCCCGGAGCACACAGCTCGCGTCTTCTTGCCACAAATGAATGCGTTAACGCGTGGGTCTCAGCGAATGGCAAGCACGACCACACGGCGTGCACCCACACAAGTTCAATCACCCGCGTCTGCACCTCAGACCTCGATTCTTTGGAACGATGGTGTGCACGTTGCTCTGATGGGGCTTCTATTGGCGTGCGAGGGGATGTCAGTGCCAGATATACAAGAATATCTCCTGCCTGATGGAAGGGCAAGAAAGCACATGGGTCTGTCTGGGACGAGGAAGGGAGGGGCTGCGTATAAAGCCCGCGGGTTCACGGTTCTCTCGATGGTTCTTCCTCCCCCTACGCCCTTCCTCGTACATGCGTTTCTCACGTTTGGCAGCTCTGCTTTTTGCCCCGCTTGCAGTGATCGCGGCGACGGTCCCGGCTGGTAGAAGGTGAGATGTTGCGATGTTCACTTCCGTATGTGGCAGCTTAGTAATGCTTCCTAGGGCGACGGTCTGCAACGGACACGCAGAGCTCTGCGATCGCAGCTACGGGAATGTGACTTTCGCGGGGTGTGCGTGCATTCCTTGTTCACCTCCACGGTTGCACGTACTCATGGCGATCCAGCTCACGATTCATTCGCGTTTAGTAAAGACCCACTTGCACGTATGTGTCTTTCCTGCTCTAGTCCTATGGCCCTTGGAGTGTAATACTGACCTGATGCTTTGGACAGTCGCACGCGACCAGGAGGTCGACATCCCGACTCAACTCGGGCTCGGCATTCGGCTATTGCAAGCACAAGCGCACCTGTACGTCGCGTTTTCTCGATCAGAACGAGATGCAAGGCTGATTGTGCGCGAAGGAACGACGGGGTGATTCACTTCTGCCACACGAGTACGTCGACAATTGCTTCGTGATACAAATGGACGCGAGATTGATCATCGTCATCTTTTCCAGGCTGTGTGAGTTGACTGCCTGATGCTGGCTACGCCACGACGTCTGACCCCGATGAACAGCTTCTGTTTCGACGGCGGAACCGTGGAAGGCATGCATTGTGGCTTATCTTCGTCGTTTCTTCCCACAGACTTACTTTCTTGCTTACCAGCCTACCTCACCCTCGTCGCCTACCTTCCTGAACGACAACCCGAACGAAGTTATCACTCTCATCTTCACGAACCCGGAAGGCCTCTCCTTGCCCGACGTGTGGGCACCCGCATTCGAAGCTTCCGGCGTCTCCCAGTTTGCATATGTCCCGCCGCACCTTCCCATGGCGCAGAAGTGAGTGGCCGACGCTCGGCCAGCTGATCGATAGCAGGGAAGCGCGTCGTCGTGTTCCTCGATGCGGGCGCGGACGGCTCAGACGGAAGCGTCGATTACATCCTTCCTGAGTTCCCGATGGTGCGTCGTCCTACGCCCGAGTCTCGTCTTGAGCTAAAACGCGGGCGACCTTTTTGCAGATCTGGGAGACGCCCTTCAGCGTGACGAATTCCTCGTTCCCGTGCTCAGTCGACCGTACCGCGGGCCCGCTTTCGGACACGGAACACATGTACATGATCAACCACTCGCTCAACATTGACCTCTTCGGCAACGGCGACGTCGTCATCAGCGATCCAGGAGCTGCGGACACCACGAATGGCGTCACGTCGTGCGTATCTCCTTCGCTTCTCTTGTGGATCCATAGGCTGATGCGGAATCAAAAGGATCATGGCGAATGCGAACGGGTGCGCACCCTTGGCCGGTGGACGTTGGCCAAACTTTGTACTCCTCGACTTCGTGAATATAGGGCAGGGCGTTACTGCAGTTGATATGATAAACGGGTTTTGATGGGTGCAACGTGTGGTACATGTCTTTTCGGTGTCTTGATGATTTATACCCTTCCCCAGAACGTGATGGTCAGAGCAGGGGCGACGTGACTATGTGGGACATTGGACCGTTGTGACGCTCAACATCACCCATAATAGCCTTCAAACTGCCAGTGGTCTTGACTTGATGATTGACCTCGACCTCTAGGTGTGCCCGTCGTACACAGTGATCACTTTCGTCTTTACGCTCTTTCATGACAGATAGAAAACCAGCATCACAATCGTGACGTGGGTATCATTCGAGTTGCTTCCGTGAAGAATTGGTGCGTACATCCTTCATTGGATGAATACGTGGCTGATCAATGATATCCTAGTCTATTGGGCGTCCATTGTTGCTGACGACATCCTCTGGTCTTATCGAAAGCGTCGCTAGAGTCGGCGAAACCAGCTGGCCCGGCGTTGAGGATTTGTTCGCGTGAACTCGGAGTGGTTCGTCAATATGTTCGATGAAAATGTCGTCGAGGTGCGTTTTCCTCTGTGCCTTCTGGACAAAGGGCTCATAGATCGAGCTCTCAGTCGAATACCTCTGCCACCTGAAGAACGTCAACGACTTTATCCCTGGAGATGCCTAATCGACGCCCCAGGGAGGGACTTCCAAGCACAAGCGTCGTTGGGCATGTGCCACGACCTTGGTATGTTAAAGTCATAGGTTTATACTTTTGTCGGTAGCTTACGTGCATCAGGCCGAGTTCATGATGCGTCGGTGCAACATACTTCGACATGTCACAGGCCAGGACTTGGCACGCGTCCGAGTGCCACTGGCGGCAATGGATCCCGAAAGTGGTCGATCGTGTATGCCAGCCGGCACCTCGGAGATCCATCCACTTGGCAATATACGGTTTGATATGCTCACCCGCACCCTTCCTTTTGATCTTCGCCAGCCTTCCTCCTCTCACCTCCCGCTATCCACTTCTTTATCCAGCGAACCTAACGTTTTCCCGCTCGCAGCTACAGTAGTACGCCACTCCTGCAATTTTCGATGGCGTACTTCCGATTCAGTACCCCTCGAGTGGCCATGTTCATTCGCCGCTGTACCCAGCTTCGCCGTGGGACCGTGGACTCAGCCACCCATAACAGGAAGCTAGTGTGTCCAAGTATGTTTAGCCTTTGTTGATCCGTACTGTGCTGACGAAGAGGTGCTATAGCCCGAGGGCGTAGGGGTCCTATACCAGGTTTAGTCGATAGACAGCGGGGAACGGGCGTCTGTGCCAAACCGCAAGAACGTAGCGGGCTCTATCCAAAGTTCGATACTTCCCTCCCTTGCTCGATGTTGCGAACTCGCCGGGCCTTCGCCTGGGCGGTGGAGACGGGGATGGGTTCAGAGCGGAAGGATTTTATTGTAGTCTGGTCGTCGTCTACATCCCCTTGAATATGTACATCTGCACAATAATACACGAGAAGTTTCCAGGTAACATCCGCTTCGCGGGCTCATACAGCGCCGGGGTCGAATGTTCAAGCGTTCACCAAGATGGGTGTATTCAAGACTGGGCGATATGGTATACTATGCAGCTTACACTGAGGAGGAGAGAATATAGAAAGCGTCCAAGGTATAGTAGAAAACAGAATGCGCAGGAGACGTAACTGTCCACGATTGACCATAAGTCGCACACCAAAGGAAAACAGAAGTTACAGAAAACATGATGCATCGGAAGATGAAGATGAGGAACACCTCCTCTTCGTGGAGCGCGATGACTCCGAATAGGAATCGTCCCCAAAGGCGTCCGATATGGTCCTCTTTCCCGTCCACTCTGCCTCTTCCCATTTCGCCTGTCTTTGCTCTATTTGCTTCTTGAATGCCTCAACGGCATCCAAGCTCCCATCATCTTCCGGCCATTCGCGCGCCTTCAAGGCGTCGTTGAAGAGTTTCAGAACGCGAGTCGGTGTTCGGAGGGCCGTGCGCGCGGACTTGCGCTCTTGCTTTGTGACGTATCCAATCTCGGCATATAGTCCGTGATTAAACAGTCTCCGAAGGCTGGAGAGCATTTCGGTGAGGGGCTTGGGGAGATACCCAAGGAAGTCCTTTGGGCTGAACGTGCAGCCGACGAGGAAGCTATGTTTGTAACGGGCGATCATATAAGGCGAACCATCCTCCAGGCCTAAATGATAAACGTCCCCGATGTCGCCCAAGAGTTCGCGGACGCCTGTCGGGCGGTGGAGGACAATGATGTAGGTGAGGACGTGGAGGAAGGACTCGAGGTCGTCGCTGAGCAGGTGTTTGGTTGATTCGAAGTCGTCCATTCGTCGAGAGGACACGAACTGCCATGTACCCTGTATGTGGTGTTAGCGGTCGACAAGCTCGCGAAGTGGTGATGGCTTACAATAACACAGCTTCGTCGGTTAATCGAGGCATCGAACGCGAGTTCCCAGTCGATCAGGAGGCCATGCTCATCATCGGTGATGAGGATATTCTCCGAGCTGATGTCGCCATGAAGGACGTTGAGCTTCTTGTACGCCTTCGCATGAGCTACACAGGGCGTAAGTCACGTACTAGGGCAAAGAAAGAAGTGGGTCGCACCTTCAATGGCATCCCTGACCGACGTACATAGCTCGCGCGTGCTCTGGAAAGTGTTGAGGGGTCGTCCCACGACCCCGAGAACGATCCGGTAGTGCACACGTCCAACTGGGCTCGATGGCACACATGTCCATGAAGCTTCAGCGAAAACCTGGGTTTGGGTTGCCTGCGATGGAACGTCCGCGGCACAGACCAGCGGCGCGATATGAGGGACGTCTTGTTCCGCGAGCCTTCTATACGTGTCTCCCTCTTTGGAGGAGGATGGGTGGTCGTCACGCCACACGTCTTTGAGCCACACGAGCGATCCGTCGCAGAGGTCGACGGCAATGTAGCCACGAGAGGCAGTCCCATGAACCTGGTCGCTTGCACGCCTGAGGGGTCGACACGACGAAGAAGAATTCCTCCTCGGTAACATCGTCGATGACAGATACTTTGTAAAGTTGGGCTTCGGAGGGGATGTTATGGTTGGATCGCGAAAAGGCGTCGCGGGCAATGGCAATTTCTTGAGGAGTTGGCTGAAAAAAGGAGGAATCGTGACCACGTTGTTGGGGAGTCATGGAGTCGAGGCGCCATAGGAACTCTGCGAGGGGGCTGTCGGTGGCATTGTGGTCAAAGCGTTCCGTGACGACAACGCCCGCGCGATCCCAGCGAAGAAGGCGAGCACCCTGGTTTGTGATGATGATGGAGAATAGGGATACACGGGGATGTGACGCAAATATGGCCTGGACATCGGAAAAATGGCTGCTGAACATCGGAAAAATGGCTGCTGAAGGTATGACGAGCCTTCGGAGACGTGCGCTGAAAACCGACGTCTTGACGATTCTGAACTTCAGGACCAGGATCGCGGAAGGGGTCGACTTGCACATAGTCAACGAAAACATCGACCAGTTGGGGTGCAAACGTGGACGCAGAGGTGGATGCAGAACTGTGTGGAACCGAGCTTCCATATAAGCGAAGACATGGCATGAGCTCTTCTGAGGCATTGATAGAAATACTGTTCGGTGGGGAACTCGAGAATGAGATGCCGGGGCATAGTCCGCTTAAATCAAAGGAAAGCAGCTACGAGAGTTTTCAGTATACTTAGCAGGACGAAGGTCCAGTAAACACACCTGAGTCCCTTCAGACGGCTTTTCCAAGTTGAATCCTGGGCCTGAGGACGATGGCCGCTGAGAACGCGATTCCGCCAAGAAATGTACTAGAAAATCGAAAGGTGGCATGGGTCCAGTGCACTCGGTAGACATGATGTGCGGTAGATGTGGTGGTATAAGCAGGCGAGTGTAGGAGAGAGGTCGTAGCCTGTAAGTAGGAGGATGGTGATTTGTTCAAATTTGCAGTGGCATTGTTGCAACTCGAGTAGGCCGCTGCAAAGCACGGCCCGGTACAATCCCTCCAGGTCAAGCTTCGATCAAGTCTCAAGCTAGCTTCAAGGCTAAGTACTTGACTTTGACAAGGCGCCGGAGGCGAATGCAAGGCTCCAAGCTCCAAGTTTCATTGATTGCCAATTGGTACTTGGATCTCAGAGCTTAGCAGCCTGGACGTGCAGCGTCTTCCATGCTTGTTAGATGCGACCCATGGCCGAGGAACAGGTGAGTGTATAGGATATACAAGGCAGCAGCGATAAAAGGGAGATATGATATAAGAAGCGTCCAAATGTACCAGAAAACGTAATGCGCAGGAGATGAAACTGTCCATGGTCGATCCCAAATAAACAACAAGAAAAAACAAGTAAAGATTATGGAAAACAATCCTCAGAAAACGACGAGGAGGAACACCTCCTCTTGGGGGAGTGTGATGACTCCGAGTAAGAGTCGTCACCGAAGGCGTCCGACAAGGTTCTCTTACCCGCCCCCTGTGCTCCACCCCAATTCGTCTCATACGGTTCCATTCGCTTCTTGAATGCTGCCACGGCGTCTACGCTCCCATCGTCTTCTGGCCATGCGCGCCTCTTCAGTATATTGTTGAAGATCTTCAATACACGGTCCGGCGACTGGAGGGCCTTGCGTGCCACCTTGCGTTGGTAGTTTGTGACATATGGAACATCGGCATATAGTCCGTTATTGAACAGTCTACGGAGACGGTCGAGCAGATCTGTGACGGGCTTGGGGAGGTGTCCAGCTAACTCTACTGGCGACAACGTGCAACAAGCGATGAAGCTATGTTTATGGCGAGCGATCATGTAGGGCGAACCGCTCTCCAGCCCGCAATGATAGACGTGGTCAATGTCGACCAGAAGATTCCGGACACCCGTTGGACGGTGGTGAACAATGAGATAGGTAAGGACGTGGAGGAAGGACTCGAGGTCGTCACTGAGCAAGCGTTGTGTGGTTTCAGGATCATCCATGAGTCGGGAGGATACGAACTGCCATGTGCCCTGTGTGGGGGGTTAGTGGTGGTTAGGACTCGCACGACGACCAAAGCTTACGATAGGAGAGCCCCGACGGCCAACTGAGACGTCGAACGCAAGTTCCCAGTCGATTAACAGGCCTTGGCCATCGTCAGTGATAAGGATGTTCCCGGAGCTGATGTCGCCATGGAGGATTTTGAGTTTCTTGTACGCTCTCGCGTGGGCTATACGGGGCATGAGTCATGTATTCAAGGAGAGAAATGCGGCGAGAATTCGCACCTTCGATAGCGTCTCTAACCGATGTACACAGTTCCCGCGTGTTCTTGAAGGTGTTCAGCGGTCGGCCCACCACTCCGATAACGATTCGATAGTGCACACGTCCGACCGGGGTAGGTAATACGCATGTCCACGGTGCTTCGGCGAAATCCTGTGTCCGAGTCACCTGGAAAGGAACGTCTGCGGCACAGACTAGCGGCGCGACATGAGGAATCCGTTTATCCGCGAGTCGTCTGTAGGTGTCGCCCTCTTTGAAAGAGGAAGGGTGATTGTCCCGCCACACGTCCTTGAGCCACACGAGCGACCCGTCGCGGAGATCGACAGCAATGTAGCCGCGAGAGCCAGTTCCATGAACCCTGTCGTTGCATGCCTGCGGGGTCGACACGATGAAGAAGAATTCCTCCTCGGAGACGTCGTCGATGACGGAGACTTTGTAGAGCGGGGCTTCGAAAGTAATGTTATGGGTGGACCGCGAAAAGGCGTTGCGAGCTATGGAGATGTCCTGAGGGGTTGGATGGAAGAATGTGATGTCGTGGCCGCGCTGCTCGGGAGACATGGAGTCAAGACACCACAGAAGTTCGGTGACGGGGTTGTCGGCGGCATTGTGGTCAAAGCGTTCCGTGACGATGACGCCGGCGCGATCCCAACGCAGAAGCCAAGCTCCTTGATCTGTGACGAGGACAGAAAAGAGTGATGTGCGAGGATGGGATGCGAATATGTCCTGGACAACGGCAAAATGGCTGTCGAAAACATATTGTGCCTTTGGAGAGGTACGCTGAAACCTGACGTCTTGACGATCGTGGACTTCAGGACCGGGATCGCGGAAGGGGTCCACTTGAACGTACTCGATAAGAATTTCTACGATCTGTGGTGCAAGAGTACGTGGTGACGGGGATGCGGGGCCTTGGGGAATCGTCCATCCGTACAGGCGGGAAGATGGAATGAGATTTTCTGAAGTTGTGCACGGAAAATTCCTCGGCGGCGAACTCGAGAAAATGATGCTGGGACAGAGGATGTCGGAGTTAAAAGAGATGTCCTGCGTATTATCAGTACACGACTGCGACTAAGATGCAATGAACATACCTGGTTTCCCTCGGACGGCTGCTTCAAGTTGAATTGGGTCGACGACGGTCGACGAGAACGCGGCTCCGTCAAGAAATGAGAAGCAAACAGAGAAGTGGGCATAGGGCCAGTGCATTCGACGGACATGTTGCGCGGTAAGTGGTCGATTGTAGTAGGCGGATGGTGGCCGTAGCGATGGTGGGGAAGACAAGAAAGCTGAACCGCGATCCGTGAACGCGTCTCGTCGCAGTTGTAACTCCGCCTCCCCATCACGTGGTGCGCGCAGAACAATTGAGGCCGCGACGACGCGAACGTCGCGAAGTTGATGCCTCTTGATTTCCTTGAAGTAAGACATGTCCAGTGCTCTCTTCTTCCTGACGCTAGTTCCACTCGGAAAGCATCCTCAGTTAATCCTTTATGCTGATTTGACCATAGCATCCGTCCGTGGCTTGATGTGGCATGTGAGTCTCACTTTTTGCCAAGCGCTCCGAGGAAACAATTATAGATAGCCCGCCGCCCGGCCGCGTCCAACTTTTCGAATTGTAAGTTGAGGCAATATGTGGCAATCCATGTATTACATCCACATTGCCTGTGGTTTCTCGACGAGAACAATGTCTTCACGCGTGGCACGCTGAGGACAATGACCAATCTCAACAGTTATAACCCCAGGCCCGAGGTGTGCGTGGTATTCCCCCTCGCCTCTTCCCTCTAATCGACATGTCTGCTAGACGCCAGACGATCGCCCCTTCAGGTCTTCGGCGATCTCGCCGAATTTCTGAGCGTATCAGCTCATCGTCTACCTCTCCTTTACTCTCAGCACCAGGGCCCTCGACCGCGCCGATCTTCTCTCCAAGCACGCCTAGACGCTCCTCTGCTGCGCGTTCCCACCTTCACCCCCCTCCGGATGTCTTGAGTGCTCTCCTCTCGCATTCCACCCCCACACATCGCAAGGCGTCGGGCACGGATAGATTCGCTTTCAAACTCCAGGGGCAGCTTGCACGGGAGCAATATATCAAGCTTGCTCGTGAGATGTCTCTCCAATCCATTGGTCCGATGCCGATCAAGACATGGATTTCGGAATTTACCTCTGCATGTCCCCCACGTCCCCCGGGTATGCAGATGAACATCGATGTCCCTCCAAATCTTTCCGAGGAAGATGGCTGGGTACGTTCAACTCTTCTTACTGTCACAATATATTGTTGAATTGTCGGCGTGGCAGGCGTATATCATTAACAAGATAAATATCTGCCCTTCGCTATATGTTCGAAACACATGCGACCGGGGAGGCAAGTATCACACCGAAATTCGCAAACCTGACGCATCTGGTCTCCTTGCGCACCTGCGCTCTCTCCAGGACTCTCCAAATGAGCTGGCCAAGGCTCTCTGGCCTGGCATGGAACTTCCTATCGAAGGGAAACCTGAAGACGGTTGGCAAGATCCACCCCCCGGCGAAGGGGTCTGTCGCGAGACGTTTGCGTTCGAGCGGACTACGGAAGAAGCCCTCGCCATACGCGGCCAGCTCATCAGCTACGCGCTAGCCATGTTCACCAGCCAATATAGGACCTTCGCATTCGTCGTCCTGATTATGAAGGAACACGCTCGGCTCATTCGCTTTGATCGCGCCGGTGCCGTTGTGTCGGAGAAGTTCAAGTGGAGAGTCGCTGATAGTCCCTTGGCGGGTTTTCTCTGGCGTTTCGAACACATGTCTTACAGGGAGAGGGGCCACGACACGACCGTTTGGATCCCGTCAGCCGAAGAAGTGGCCAAAGCCCGGATAGCCTTCTCAACGTGCAAAATTGTCAAAGTCGATCTCGACGTCGAGCGACCCCACAAGTTCCACGTCTACGACGAAGCTACCCGAACACGACGGGCATACATGGCCTCGAGTCCACGATGCTATAGCCAGTCTTTGGCAGGTCGAGGCACGTTCGGATACGTCGCTGTCGATCTGATCACTGGCGACGTAGGTTTGGATCAAAGATACCTGGCGCGTCTTTCTTCCAGAGTTTCCGTCAGAAGGAGAGGTGTACGCCCGTCTCAAGAAAGCAAATGTCCCGTACATTGCGAACGCTTTGCGCTCTGGCGACGTTCTATGTGTACCCGCCCACGACGATATCCAGCCACATACAACCAACCCCGTCGAGCCATCTGTGGCTAGCATTCGGTCCGGAGCATCGGGCGCTGATTCCACCGATCAACATTCTCGAATCCAAACCACCAACAATCAGGGATACGACTTGGATGTTACGCAAGGGTGGACCTACGAATTCCAGTCGACCCTGACGCAGGAATACATTTACGAGGTCTGGGTGTGTGGCCCTCGGAACCACTACGTGAAAAGGATCAAACAACTCAGGCATGGCCGACTCGTCCTGGACACTGTCGCACGCTCCCTGACCACCTTTGTGGAGACGAAGGAACTCGCCACAGCGGTCAGAGATGCAGCAGAAGGTTGTGCGCAGTATGCTTTCTATGAAGTTTCCTTTACTCACGAAATGTGATCTCCAGCTCACGAGGTAGCCTACGTCCGCACGGGCACGCTACACCGGGACATGAGCGTCTCCAACATTCTCATAACCATCGACGGTCATGGGATGCTCGTTGATTGGGACTTTTTCAATACAAACGTCGAACCCTTCGACACAGCCCACAGTGCCCAGGCAATTCTTCAAAACGGTACGTGCCTGTCATAGTCTTATCTCAGCCCAGACCATTGAACCCTCCGGGCAGGGAACATGGCAGTTCGTTTCCGGGTTGCTTCTTAACGACAACGACAAGGCCCTACACAAGTATCACCACGACCAGGAATCCATCGCCCTCGTGTTGACTTACTGCATTGCAAGGTATCGGCCGACCAACATCAGGGATCTTGTTGGCACTATGGAGTTGGTTTTCGATGAACCCAACGCCCAGCACGTCGAAGGGGGGCACCACCTTGGGGGACAAGGGAAGAAGTCGCTTTTTGGAAGCACTTACATCTCTCCCGTCGAGATTCGAGGATCGCTTCCAAAACCTTGCTTCTCTCTCATCCAAGCGTTGCGAGGCGTTTTCTGGGACGGCTATTACGAGGAGGCCAGCAAGGGAAAACGTGGCCAGAAACTCAAGGCAGAAGCACGGGCTAAGCTCGCTACGCCCGGATGGCTTGTTCAATGTTTCGACCGTTTCTTGGGCAGACGTGGCTGGCCATCCGGTGACGGTAGCATCGATCAAGTGCAGGTCCTACGGAAGGCGGGGATGCATGACACGAACAAGCGCAAGCTCCCCCCTGTCTACGACGCCGACTCCAGCGGGCAAGCGGTTCCAAAACTACCCATGGTTCATACTGTGGCCCGTGTACACACTGCACCTGCTGCTTTCCCTCCGAACAAAAGGCCGCGCCTGGAGGAGAACGAATCCCCGGAGTACGCCGCATGACTATGCCAAGTTGCCGAAGAAGTTGGAGAATATTTGCAGGCTACCGACTAACCACCCCGATCGGCGCACGTTCATATGTGCAACTTCAACCTATGCACGATTTATATGATGTTTTATATGACTATTATGAATATGACTTATGACTATGTGTTGGGGACGCGAATATAGCACGACGAGAAAAACATTAGCTAGGACACTAGGTGACGGAGAGCAGTAGGTCACCTAAGTTGTGAAGTTGGGCCCACACTACTGGCCTTTAGAGCATTAAGAACAACTTTAGAAGTCGACAGTATGGGATGTCAAAATCATAATTTACGAGCACCTCCACTTCAACAGAATACATATTGTTCGAAATTCACTCAGACGTCGATGAACATGAAAAGCACCTCCTCTTCCTTGGCGATAACTCCGAGGAAAACCCCTCGAAGGCGTCTGAGAAGGCTCTCTTGTCCTTCCCCCGCCAGTGTAACTCTTCCCCATCTGATTCATAAGGCTCTATTTTCTCCAGATACGCACCGACAGCATCCATACTCCCGTCATCCGCTGGCCATGCACGCCTCTTCAAGAGACTGTCAAAAATCTTCAGTACACGATTCGGTGTCTGCAGAGCCCTGTGCGCGTCCTTCCGCTGACGTTTCGTGACATATCCCAGCCCGGCATACAGTCCGTGATTGAACAGCCGCCGAAGTCGATCGACCAGGTCGGTGAGGGGCTTGGGGAGGTATCCAACCAACTCCGTTGGTCTGAGCGTGCAACCGGCTAGGAAGCTGTGTTTGTGGCGGCAGACTATAAATGTGTTGTTTTCCTCGTATCCTCGGTTGTAGATATCATCGATGTCTTCCACGAGATCTCGAACCCCCGTTGGACGGTGAAGAATGAGCAGGTAGGCTAGGACGTGGAGGAAGGACTCGAGATCATCGCAGAGTAAGTGTTCGACTTCTTCCGGGTTGGCCATGAGTCGAGAAGACACGAACTGCCATGTGCCCTATGCGCCATGTGAGAGGCAGAAACGAGCAACATGGAAATGACGAGAGCTTACGATAACAGAACCTCGACGGCCGACCGAGGCATCGAAGGAGAGCTCCCAGTCAATCAAGAGACCGCGCCCGTCATCGGTGATGAGGATGTTCCCTGAGCTGATGTCACCATGGAGGATGTTGAGCGATGTGTATGCTTTCGCGTGGGCTGTCGGGAAGAGAGTAAGAACACGCGTAGTAGTGAGCCGGGAAGGGAAAGCTCACCTTCGATGGCATCCCTGATGGACGTACATAGCTCGTGCGTACTCCTGAAGCTGCTCAGCGGGCGGCCTACCGCTCCTAGAACGATCCGATAGTGCACGCGCCCAACTGGGATTGGTGGTACACACGTCCATGGCGCTTCGGCAAATGCCTGGGTTCGAGTGACTTGAGAGGGAACATCCGCCGCACAGACCAGTGGTGCAATGTGAGGGACGCCTTGTTCAGCGAGCTTTCTATAAGTGTCGCCCTCTTTGAAGGAAGACGAATCATCGTCGCGCCACACGTCTTTGAGCCAAACAAGCGACCCGTCGCGGAGATCGACGGCAATGTAGCCGCGAGATGCAGTCCCATAAACCCTGTCGTTGCACGCCTGTGGAGTGGACACGACGAAGAAGAATTCCTCCTCAGAAACGTCGTCGGTAACGGATACTTTGTAGAGCGGGGCCTCGGAAGGGATGTCATGGGTAGACCGCGAAAAGGCGTCGCGAGCAATGGAGATGTCTTGAGGGGTTGGCCGGGAAAAGGTAAGGTCATGGCCGTGTTGCTCGGGAGTCATGGAGTTGAACCGCCATAGGAACTCCGAGAGGGGGCTGTCAGAGGAATTATGGTCGAAGCGTTCCGTGACAACGACACCGGCGCGATCCCAGCGGAGGAGGCGAGCTCCTTGATCTGTGATGAGGACAGAGAAGAGGAACACGCGGGGATGGGCCGTGAATACGTCCTCGATGGCGGAGAAGTGTCTGCTAAAAAAATAGCGTGCCTTCGGGGACGTGCGCTGGAAGTTGACATCTTGACGATCCTGGACTTCAGGACCGGGGTCGCGGAAGGGGTCGACTTGAACGTAGTCGATGAGAAGTTCTACGATTTGCGGTGCAATGGTAAATGGCGATGGCGATGCGGAACCTTGAAGATTCATGCGTCCGTATAGGTGAGACTTTGGAAGGGATTCTTCAGAAGTGTCAGACGTGACATTGCTGGGCGGCGAGCTTGAGAAAGCAATGCTAGGACAGAGTGGACTGCAATCGAAGGAGAACGTCTGCTATGTTTCTTAGTATAGAGTCACGCCCAACTGCGACGAACTTACCTGGCCTCCCTCGGACGGCTTTGCTATCTTGAGTTTGGCAGACGGTGGTCGATGAGTGTCCGGGTCGACCAGGAAGTGTCCAATGAATTCGGATGGAGGCATCGGACCAGTGCATTGGACGGCCATGTTGAATAAGAAGTGCAGGGAGTGGGCGTGGATGGATGGTGGTCGTGTTGATGAGGTGGTTCAGAAGGGCGTAAACGTCGACGATGAGGCATTTTCAGCTGAACCACGTCCATTGTCCTTGCCACATGCCAATTATAGCAATATTGGCCGTGTCATTCCGTGGTGATGTGCCCGACAATTGTTTGCCTCGAGCCTAGACAGGCATGCGGCCATGATGGCCTCAGGTAAGCCTCAGACCAAGCTGCGATAGCAGGAAGAGTTACGCACCTTATAAGTAGCGAGTTTAGGGATTTATTGTTGATTAAACCTCTTGATGGCGACATTTTTGGTAGGTCCAGTAGCGGAATCGACGACGGCCACGAACAGGGTGTAGAGAAAATAAAGGAAGAGGACTTGACGAGAGTTCGAGAGCAAGGGTATGAAGGAGAAGAGACCGGAGGAGACGAGTCCTGACGAGTCACTACGATTACCGTCTCTCGGGCCGAGCCGCCGAATATAACCGAAGCGGAAGTCGAGAATTCCACCAATGTTTCCCTACATAAGTACACCCACCGTACTAATGTATGCGACAATACTGCGAGGGAAGAGCAAGACGACACGAACTCTAATGAGAAAAAAAGTGTGAAGTCGAAGCGAATCCAGACGTTTTATGGTCCGATGTATACTATCTGGAACTGTACCGTGACGCTTCACGCCCGAAAGGTTTAATTTTGACATGGGAGGTGTGTGTAAACGTTAAGCAGAGAAGCGGAGAGATATCAGAAATATGCATCGCGAACGTCAGGAAGGACGCGCCCTCTTCGCTGAGCCCGACGATTCAGAGCAAGAACCGCTCCCGAAGGCGTCCAACAGGGTCCTCTTCCCCGTCCCACACCCACTGAACCGATATGCCCCTGTTCTTTCCTTGAACGCTTTCACGGCATCTACGCTCCCATCGTCCTCCGGCCATGCGCGCCTCTTCAGCATGTTGTCGAAAAGGCCCAATACACGCCTCGGCGTCTGGAGGGCCTTGTACGCGTCCTTGCGCTGGCGTCCTGTGACATAGCCCTTCCCAGCATACAATCCATAGTTGAAAAGCCGGCGGAGACCCCCGATGAGGTCAGTCAGGGGTTTGGGGAGGGATCCAACCAGCTCGCCAGGCCTCAATGTGCAACCGGCGAGGAAGCTATGTTTATGGCGACCGATCATGTAGGTCGAACCGTCGTCCATCCCGCAATGATAAATGTCGTTGATATCGACTATCAGGTCCTCGGCCCCCGTTGGGCGATGGAGAAGGATGATGTAAACGAGGACGTAGAGGAAGGACTCGAGGTCGTCGCAGAGTAAGTGTTCGGCCTTTGCAGGGTCGTTCATGAGCCGACAAGACACAAACTGCCATGTACCCTGTAGGTGGCATTAGCGGCAGAAAAAATGTCAAGAGAAAGTGAGGACATACGATAACAGAGCCTCGACGGCCAACTGAGGCATCGAACGCAAGTTCCCAGTCGATCAGAAGGCCGTGTCCATCGTCCGTAATGAGAATGTTCCCCGAGCTGATGTCGCCATGGAGGATGTTGAGCCTCTTGTACGCCTTTGCGTGGGCTATTGGGGCGTGAGTCATGTAAGTAAGTACTCGAGCAAAGAAAGTGGGCAAATAGTCGCACCTTCGATAGCGTCTCTGACCGACGTACATAGTTCGCGTGTACTCGTGAACTTGCTCAACGGCCTGCCCACCACCTTAAGAACGAGCCGGTAGTGCACGCGTCCAACCGGGGTAGGTGGTATGCATGTCCATGGTGCTTCGGCGAAGGTCTGCGTTCGAGTCACCTGGAAAGGAACGTCCGCGGCACAGACCAGCGGCGCAACATGAGGGATTCGTTTGTCCACGAGCTTCCTGTAGGTGTCTCCCTCTTTAAACGAGGACGGGTGGTCGTCCCGCCACACATCTTTGAGCCATACGAGCGACCCATCACGGAGATCGACGGCAAGATAACCGCGGGACGCGTTTCCGTGAACCCTATCGTTACACGCCTGCGGAGTGGACACAATGAAGAAGAACTCCTGGCTGGAGACGTCGTCGATGATGGACATTTTGTAGAGCGGTGCGTCGGGGGAGATGGGTGTGTGAATGGATCGCGAAAAGGCGTCGCGAGCAATAGATATGTCCTGGAGGGTTGGCTGGGAAAAGGAGACGTCGTGGCCACGCTGCTCGGGCGACATGGAGTCAAAACGCCACAGGAAGTCGGCGAGGGGGCTGTCGGTGGCATTGTGGTCAAAGCGTTCTGTCACGACGACGCCCGCGCGGTCCCAGCGGAGAAGGCGAGCTCCCTGATCTGTGACGATGATGGAAAGGAGGGATACGCGGGGGTGCGATGCAAATATGGCCTGGATAGCGGCAAAATGGCTGTTGAAGACACAGCGTGCCTTCGGAGATGTGCGCTCGAAGTTGACGTCTTGACGAGCCTGGACCTCAGGACCGGGGTCGCGGAAGGGGTCGACTGGAACGTAGTCGATGAAGAGGTCGACGAGGTGCGGTGCAAGAGATTCGGATGTCTGTGAAATGGAGCTTCCGTACAGACGGAAACATGGGGCCAACTCCTCCGGGGTGTTGGAAGGGATGCTGTTGGGCGGAGAACTTGAGAAAGCAACGCTGGGACACAGTACGCTTGAGTCAAGGGAGATACTCTACGGGACTTTTCAGTATGCTAGCGTGACGAAACTACGGTTACATACCTGGTTTCCCTCGGATGGCTTCCCCAGGTTGAATTGTACGAACGATGGTCGCTTGGAACGCGGCTCGGACAAGAAATACTTGATGAACTCCGAAGTAGGCATGGGACCAGTGCATTCGACAGACATGTTGAGTGGGTAGTTCTGCCTGGGCTGTGGGTCGCCGTGGACGGGGTGATTGTGTTGAAGGTGGTGGTCGGATGGAGAAGGGCATGGACGATGCATTTTTCAACCACATACGTTGTCCTTGTCCGCGCCACGTGCTGATAACAAGCTTGACGTTCGAGACATTGCCAAGTTATTGCCACCAGGTTCCGTATCGGCGGTCTCCCAATCTCTACTCCTTGATCTCCAGAAGGCGAATAAGGACGTCGACCAGCCCTCATGTTTCGGTGATCTTCATGCACCCGACGGTCCCTTGTCCCGACAAGCTCTCGTCCGTGATAAAATCGAACTATCTACCATGGCAATTAGTCTGGTATTCGACGGAGATAGAAGGGTTGTGCACCTTATCAAGCGCCGCTTGCGCAACATTGGCGAGGAAAAGCTGCCACGGTTGACAATGTTCTTTGAGAGGGAGGTGTTCAGATGGTGACCAGCGATGACCAGGTAATGATGATAATGCCTCGAGGGCCATTAGACTGCATGGCTTGAAGAGGAGGAGATCACTAGACGTACGGGGTAGCCTCTTTATCCGGCCTTCGACAAAGACACAGACTTGATACGCCTGGCGAGCTTGTGAAAGACGCAAAATTCACCTGGCCTATGCAGGTAGACAGAGAATCGACGGAGAGTTTAACCATTGGAAAAAGGGAGGGACGATGTGATGGTGGACGTTTGAAGGAGAGAAGCGCAACGGCGCGCAAAGCTCGAGCGTCTAAAGCCTTCGTCTTTCACCCAACCACCATCAACTCACCATCGGTCTTGAGCTTGCTCCCTCATCGACACCGTTGACCCACGTTCTGTGGCGGTTTGCGCTCGAGTGTCAGTCGTTGGTAAGTTCTACACTACCTATGTTCTCCATCACGGCGTCTGACTCTCCAAAGCCTGCATCCAACAACAGAACTCGGCCATTCGTGGACCAAACTCCATGTGCGACAGCGCCGCCGCGCGCGTTACTCTCTTTCTTTGCTCACTGTTTTTTTGGCCACAGGCCTCCGAGCAGGAACCCACCGCTGGACGCGAATGATGGTGCCCGGTTTCGTATGCCTGGTCTCACATACAGACGTCGAGGACGCTCGGCGTGGCGGCGAAACGCCATTTCGACCTCTAGTTATGTACTTGTTGGTTTTCTCGGTGAACAATCTCAATGAAATATATTCTGAAAAGTGATGGTGCAGGTGGACGAGCGTAAAGTGACTCGAGGATCGAGGCGTCACTGATCTTGGGTGTATTGCGTGCGAATACGATCCCATACCTCCTTCCCAGCGGGCGTGTACCACCTCCCCTCCTTCCCCTCCGACTCTCTGAGAGCCCTCGTCGCCTTTAAATCATCCCCCTCCATAAGCTCTACGAATTGGTCTAAGTACCAACTATCAAATTGTTCTTCGAGCCCGCTGCCCAGAAACGCCACGGAAAGGCCCCATCGAAAATGCTGACGGAAGGATTCAAGAACGGGCTCCTCGAGGCCCGCAAGAAAAGACATGTCAGCGGGGAGATCAAGGTCCTTCTTCAGATCCTTTTGGTGAGGATTAAACACGACGACCCGAAAAATGTCCTGGGGGAAAGCCTTTAGTGACTTTTCCGCAAACAAGGGATCAGCTGGACGACTCACGTCGACATCAATACCAAACACGTTCTTGTGCATAAGATTCGCCACCCTTTTGCACATCATCACCGCGCTTTGAGGCCCATGGAAGTGAGGCTGATCCAGAGTGTCTCGAAACTGGATCAAGATGAACTATGAGATTCGGTGGATTGCACGGAGTCACGTTGAGTGAAGAGAGAATCCGCTCGCAGGACTCATTTGCGTCAGGAAACATTTATTTCCATCGCGAGCTTTCACGACCTTTTTGACGCTGTCACTAATTGTGTACTGAGGTTGATACGCCTACGAAATCCGAAGTCGATGCGAGGCTCAAAATGTTAAAACGCACCCAGTCCAAATTTGCCGGCCACTCGGGCGCGTCAGGCTCTTCAATGGCCCTTCTTTGCAATATACTGAAAGGTAGCTCCTTTCTAGCGACTGCAAACGGTTCACCATACTCTATGTCCGGACCTGAGGAAGAAAGTTGTAGATGCGATTTCTTATTTGTTAGCAGCGATCGAGCGTACCCAGGCTGCAACAGTAGTTCGTGTCGGGAGACATAGGTGTAGATTCCGGTAAAGGACTCGAAAGCGTTTCGGTATCCACGCTGAAGGACACGGTGTCCAACTCGCGAAGTTTGCAAGGTGAATCTCCAACGTCGTGCCCTCTAACTTCAGACCTGGTTCGAGGAGACGAAGCCAGTTCTTCACATTCCCTACGGTGACATAGGGGTTCGAAGTCAGATTCACACCTAAAAGGACGTGTTAGTCGGGGCAGCGCATAGTGGGAGTTCAACGACTCGAGTAAGTACCTGCAACCATCGTCGCCGGCCAAATGGGCCAGAAAATGAAGGCATTGAATCCCAGATGGCGCGTGTTGTTCGAAAGGACGTGGCCGTGTCTGTCATAGGTATGGAATCTCTTCAATGGTCCGATAGGTTGCGTTTGAAAGGGGGAGTCTGTAGGGGAACTGGACATGATGAGGGCAGTCGCTTGCCAGATAGTGGAAGCCTAGAGGTGATGTAAACTTTGTATTGTTGCGTGGGCTCTACCCGACCGCCGAAGAAGGACAAGCGAAGAAAGGATGATGAAGGAGGACGAGTACGTAAAAATGCACACTTCAAGTCGTTAGGTGCAGGGGAGTCGTGACATCCTTCCTCGCATAGTGAGCCCTTGGGAAGACGAAAGGAAGAAGAAACTGGAATATGTGATGTATGTAGGGAATCTATGGCGAAAGACGGATAGTATATAGGTATCAGGATGTTAACCGCAAAGATACCAAAAGAGATTCCCGAGAAATCGTACTAGGGAATGAGAGAGAAAACACTACGATGCATCGCGCGAGTGTTAAGAAAGCGGTGAGGAAAGATGCCTCTTCGCAGAGGGCGACGAGGTCGGTTTGCGCGCCCACCCCAACTCTGCCACCCAAACTCTGTTCATACGCTTCCTTCCTCTCTAGGAACGCATTGACATGATCTTCCGACCACATACGACTCTTCAAGGCCTCGTCGAACATCCCCAGCACGCGATCTGGCGTTCGAAGGTCCTCGTTTCCGGGGCCCGTGAAAGAATAGCGATGCGGGGATCTTCCACGATCTCGATGGGAGGCTCCGAGAGGAATCCGGTCAGCTCGACGGGCATGAGCAGGCAACCCCCGAAGTTATGTTTGCCGAGGGTGGCTGGAAAGGTATAGTTGTCATCACGGCCTTCGTTGTAGACGTTTTCGATGTCGGCAACGAAATGTTCAACCGGACGGCGACGGAACATATCCAGTGGCATTGGACATGAGTCGAGGAAGATTCAACTTTTGACCCTGTATGGTGCGTCAGTGGCGAAAAGACGACAAACAACGGCGGGACTCACGATAACAGGGCTCCTTCGGACTATTGAGACATGGAACGAAAGCTCCTAGGTCAGCCTGGAAGCCATGCCTATCATTGACGATGAGAATGTCCCACAGCTCATATCGCCGTGGAGGATATCGAGGGTTATATATGGTTTCGCGTGGGCTGACATGTAGGATTAGAAATAGGCGTGATAGCAAGGCGAGAAAGTGCACCTTCGATGGCGTCCTTGATTGACGTGCATAGCTCGTACGCGCTCTTGAAGCTGTGCAGCGATTGATCCACCAACTCGACAACGAGCCAGTGGTGTACTTGTTCGCTGGGGTAGGTGACATGGACGTCCATGGCGCTTCGGCGACTGTCTGCGTTCGCGTTATCCGAGAAGGAACGCCCGGTACCTGCGAGACGCGTTTCCGCAAACTCGATTGGACGCTCGCGCTCTTCGGGGACGTCGACGACAATGGTGAGTTTGTGTAGTTGATGACGAACTCGTTGTAAAGCGGGGCTTTGGAAGAGATGGGGATGCGGGTGGAGTCGGTAAAAGCGTCGCGAGAGATGAAAATGTCCTCTGGGATTGGACGAGACATCGCTGCTCGGGAGACACGGGGTGAAAGCACCACAGGAACTCGGAGATGGGGTCGTCGGTAGCATTGTGGTCAAAACGCGCTGTCACGCTGAGGCCGACACAATCCCAGCGGGGAAGGCGAGCTCCTATGTCTGAATTTAGATGGAGAGGATGGGGTCGTGGGGGGTGTGACGCAGATATGTCCTTGATAGTGATAGAGGGGAGATGCTTGCTGACGATGAAGCGCCTTCGGGGATGTGCAGTCGAACGTGAACGCCCGACGGTGTTGTACTTGAGGTCCGAGTAAAGTATCATGGAGTCAAAAAAGACCTCTGACCAAAGAATTCAGCAGGTTAACGCGACTAAAAGGCGATGAGCATACCTGCTTCCCCTCGAACGGCTTCTCCAAGCGAAATCACGAGAACGGCTCTTCCACGGCATGCTCGTTGAACTTGAAAGCGCCATACAAGAGGCAATGCATTCCAGATATTTGCTTGCGTTGGTCCCTCGTAGCTAAGCCAGGTAGAAGCAGAATCGTGCTGTTCACATGAGGGCGATGCGGTGGGGGTGGTGGGGGTGTGGCCATGACCACATTATCTAGATGGGAGAATCTTTTATGTAGCCGCCATTGGAACCGAGGAATGGATAAGCGCGAAGGTGCAGTTGGATGACGAAGGCAGATCGAAGGAGACAAGAGATGGGAGAGAGCTTAGTGGTATTACTTATGTAGAGGAGTTTAGAAATCGGAATCCGGATTCGCTTCGCCAGGCGCCAACCAGGCGCCCTTCTCGGGCCGAACATAGCCGATGCTCAGGACGTCAAGTTTCTGTTAGACTCGAACCAGTTCCTGAGTCGAGCCGGCAAACAGCATGTCGACGGGACTCAGACTCGAACCAGTCCCTACGTGGGTGATGAGTACTAAGTTTCTGTCGTGCCGTCGCCATATTGTCAAAATCCCCTGGCATTTTCGACTCAAGTGAGCCTCGCGCTGCCGAGCGTGAACTGAAAGCTGATAGATCTACAAGTTTACAATTAGGTATACCTCGCATTACATATACAATGAGAAGAGTGGTATCAAGGTATGTCCGTCGAGCATGAGTACTGGGTACTGAATAGGAGAGATGTACAAATAAAGTCGGGGTATTATATCCTATCCCTGTTATGCCTTTCCCGATGCATTCGAAGTCTGGGGAGACGTACGCCTCCGTTTCCCTGAGGTTGTTGACCCGGAGTGCGCATCGTCTCCAAACGCGAACTCTGCAGACCTCTTCCCCGACGAGGAGGAGGACGACGACGACAAGGACGCGGAAAACGACGAGGATTTCGCCTCTTTCGTCGGGCTACCCCTTGAGAGGAGTGCACGGCGCTCTGCCACAGCATTAATACTTCCGTCGTTCGTCGGCCACGCCCTTTTCCTGAGTGCGCCATTGAACAGCCCAAGGGCCCGATCTGGTGATTGGAGAGCCTTCAGCGCAGCCTTGCGAGATCTCGGTGTGACCGTGCTACCGGAGTAGATACCACGCCAGAACAGCTCCCGGAGCTGCCCTACCAGATTGGCACATGGCTCGTTGAGGTGTCCAACGAGATGTTTTTGGGCAAGTAGCGCATGGCAAAAGAACGCGAGCTTTGACATGTGCATCTCAAACGGCTCCTCTTCGCGCAATCCTGCGGAAAATACGCGCTCGAGGTCGTGGGCGAGACAAGGAACTCCTGTCGGTCGATGGGAGGCGAGTTGGTAGACGAGAACGTGGAGGAAAGACTCCAGGTCGTCACTTAGAACAGGCTGTAGGTTTGCCTTTTCCATCAACCGTCCTGACATGAAAGGCCAGGTACCCTGAAGAAGGCGTCAGCGAATCCACAATAGGCGACGACAGACGAACTCACGATAACGGGTCCTTCCCTAACATTATCAGCGTCGAACGCAAGATTCCAGTCGATCAGAAGCCCATGACCATCGTCATCAATGAGAATGTTGCCGACACTGATGTCCCCATGCAAGATGTTGAGCCCTTTGTATGTCTTCGCGTGAGCTGAGTTGCATGAAGCGGAATAAGCAATTGAAAGTGTAAAAGCAGCGGAACTCGAGTATTCACCTTCAACAGCATCCCTGACCGACGCACATAGTTCGCGAGTGCTCGTGAAAGTGTTGAGCGGCCTGCCGACTGCACCCAGGACGAGTCGATAGTGTCTACGCGTGGGCAGATCCATCTGCACGCAATTCCAGGACGAATGCACGAATTCTTGACACCTCGTGACGTGCGATCCCACGTCGCCCGCCGACCGAAGTGGGGGTATATGTGGTACTTTGCTTTGATGAAGCCGGCGGTACACGTCCCCTTCCTTCCAAAACGACGGCGAGTCTTGGCGCCAAACGTCCTTCATCCACACGAGCGACCCGTCGCGCAGGTCGACGGCGAGGTATCCAAAACACGGTCCAACCAGTCGATCGTTCGAGGTTTGGGGGGTAGAAATCGCGTATGAGGTTTCTTCTTCGGAGACATCGTCGCGGACGGTGACCTTGCGGAGCGGGACATTATTTGGGATAGTGTAGTGCTTGGAGGCGGCGAACGCAACGCGGGCCAAGGCAGCTTCATCTTCTGATGGATATGAAACCGTGGTGTCGCGACCTCGTTGGTCGTCGGAAAGGTGGTCGAATCGCCAAAGGAAGTGGAGGAGGGGGTTGTCGTTCGTCGTGTGGTCGAAGGAGGCGGTGACGACGACACCTGAGCGATCCCAACGAAGAAGTCGGGCACCCTGATCCGTGATGATGACAGAGAAGATGAAATGGCGGAAATGGGATGCGAGAATCTGCTTTATACGAAGACTGTGCTTGTAGAAACCACGATCCCCTTCAGAAGATATGCGCTCGAACGGCGTACTGTCCTCGGTTTGTTGCAGATCAGGGTCCTGGAACGGATCAAAGCAAAGGCGCTCAATGAGGAGTTCAATAGGAGATTCGTGATGGTCCAACGAGCGGGAGCTTGAGCTCTTCATGTGGACATGAATACGAGGCGATGATGGAGTAGAGTCGTCCGCCAAGCTATGCGTTGTGGCGAAGTCGATGTGTTCGCAAAACCCTGAATTCTCGACATGAATAACCTAAGACGCAACGGTGATTAGTATTACACAGCTTATGATCATTTCGCACACACCTTGCATGTACTGTCAGTGGACGTGTGTAGTTTGAACTGTGCGGAAGCGGGTGGCAATTGACCTGCATCAGACAGGAAATGGGCGACAAAGTCTTCGGGTGGCATTGGACCTATGCATTGGAGGGCCATGCTTTCAGAATTGAGAAGGGTGAGAGTGTGTCTTTAGAGGGAATGTATGTACAGGGCGCAGTGCACGTATTGCTTGGGAGTTGCGGAAAACGGTCCGACTCGCCGGTCAATTTCAGGCTCGACTCAAGTCACTCAACAAGCTTCTTTTCAGACTCCGACGAGTCACGGGACCATGGGGGACTCGGCCCAGAGCCATTGTACTTTCGTCGATCGTCTCTTTCCAGAGAAACCCCGCTTCGCCAGTTCGCCTTCCCCCCTGATGGATCCTCGTCGGCCCACCCTCTGGCAATTCCCCATATGATGGTGTTTGAATCCCGCACACCGTCGCATGTATTATGTAATACTATAAGGCTTTTTTACGATATATAGGATCCTTGTGTCTCCTGCTAACCTCAACACCTTCAAAATGTCATGAACAACCCGATAATGTCTCCCCACCAAATTGACTCGCTATTTGAACCGAAAATGTCCCCGACGGCGGACAACGTTGGAGATCCTATCGTTCGGCCAAGTTTTTACCTTGTGCGACTCTTGGTGTGAGGCCTTTTCTCGTAAGTGCCACTTTCATAGGGAGATCTCGAACCTTACATTTGATAGTAGCGTTTGACAGTTCGACGTTCTTATGCTGCTCATACTTGCTATAAAAGCCTCGGATGCGCGAACGACAAAATGATAGCGGTGTGATGGTAGTAACCCGTGAAGGCCATTGGCACGTCTACATCCGTCCATATCCCAGAAAACTTAGAGGGCCGGAATCCCGTGAGTACTATGCAGGAAAGGGGCGAGCTAGGTACGGGTATGTGCGCTCTTCGACGACGACGAGCAAGGTGTGTTGATATCCTTCTTCCGTCGGTCGATTTCTGACGCATATGTGCCAGGATATGCGCAGACACCGGCGAGCCGGTAGGAATCACATTCAATGTACGTCGTTCATCTGTGCACTATCTTCTCCTACCCGTTGGCCCTTACCTTCCAGACTACGACTGCTCCTTTCACTTTACATGGCCGGACTACGCATGAGCATCTGGGAGGACTACGCGAGGGATCCAGAGCGGGTCGAGGCGTTATATAAAGGTGCGTTTAGCCTTGTTATACATTACTGGACGCTCGGCTGATGAATTAGGCACTCTTTTCTTACAGTGTAGACTAAGAAAGCAAGGTCGTACACTTCGACCAATGCAATACCGCTCTTCAAAGTTCGTGGAACACAATATGTGACTGCTTACCATTCATCTCAATAAATCGATTCTCTCTGTTTGCGTCCCAACTCTCAAGCGTCGAGCAACAGATGTTTACTACAACTTGGAAGAAACTCAAGATGTCGCAAGAACCGTGACGAACGCAAACCAAGGGTCCTATAAGCACTTGCTTCCACTGAGCATCTAAGACCGAAGATATTTGCGTGATCACCCCCATGGGCGCAGAAGGTTGGAAGGTCTCACTGCGACAGGTGCTGTTTACTCCTAACTCACTAATATTCAGCTTGAACGGGGAGGAATACATCAAAGCTTTCAAGTTCGTTGTAAAATACAGTACCAACCATTCTACTAATATGTCGTACAAGATTCCAGCCTGAGGGTCGAAACCGGTCAGCGTTCGTACTATGTAGTATACTGACACGACGCCATATGACAGAAACTATTCCACCTGCGCGCCTGGTTGCGCGACTGATTCTAATTTGACTCGTAGTGGGTCATTGTCTACCCCCGACTTTCCTCCGCCATAAACATGCTCGAACAGGCATGACTTGAAATGCGCGTCTAACAAAGATTTCTCGAAATCCTCCACAGCGGATATCTCCACGCCTGGACCAGGATTATTGACCATGTTACGTATATCTTTTTTGTATCTTCTATTTTCGTTCCTGACGTATGTTGTGAAATCGTCGTCGTTGTCCCTGTGCGTGTCTTCACCGGATTCATCAGTGCGTTCATCATCGACTTCAGTAACTTCAGTCGCAATGCTCCCGCCACCGTCACTCCTGTCGTCCGATTCGGTGTCACTCGTGTCGCTCTCGTCAGATTCCTCGACGTAGGGCCACTCTTCGTCATCGTTGTTGAGGGCCGTTTTGCTAGGTGCCACCTTTCCGAGCGGTTTGTAGAGCGTAGAATGTTGTTCCACGACGGGAGCACCAGACTTCTCAAAGCGGTATAGGTGTTGTTCCTGCATATCAATGTCAGTGAAAGGTTGGCGCTCTTATGAATAGCTGGGAAAACTAACAAAAAACCCAAACTCGAACTTGTCAAAATACCGATGGACATCAATGCGAAGCAGCATCAGGTTAACCGGGCTCTCCACGCCACCGTTCTTGAGGAGGTCATATAACGCGGTATCAGGCTTGTACGTGTTTTCAATCTATATCGGAGTCAAGAAATCAAAAATTGGCCTGCAGAGCACACCACTCACTGAACCAGATTGCGCGTGGGGAAAGATATGCGCGACTTCGAATGCAATAAAATTTGGCGCCCTACTACGTGGGGGGACAACGGTGCCAGTGACACGACACCGTAGATCTCGCATTCTGTGAGTAGCATTCTTGTGAGTACTCTTCCATCAGCTTTCTGTCCCGATAATGAAACGAAATCCGAAAGTGAGAAGTATTGTTTGTGGAGATAGGAGAAAAACATACACGAGTAGAGCCCACTTTACTTTTGAATATGGGAAGCTTCCTGAATGGCGGGCAAGTGCAAAGTACCCCTCCTACGACACTAGAGAACAAAAGGTAATGTCCTTCTTCTAGGAGGTCTTCGGACCCTATCTCCACATGTTTTCCTGGAATAAAACCTTCTTCCAGAAAAGGTCCACAATTTTTCTGCCTTGGGAGCGCATAAGCCGACTGGCGAGGGTCTCCGTCCCACAACCTCAAAGCCACTAGGGTTGCGCAAATGGGCGTGAGAAATGTTTCCTGTTGAACTAGGGTACTCGACCCTACTTACCGCTACTAGTCATCAAATTCGTGGAACGCATAAGGATATCGATCCACTTCAAAAAGGTCTTTTTCTTCAAAGTACCGAAAGTGTAGCATCCTGAAATCTGTATGAGATAACAGTTCAATGTAGGAGAAATTTTTCCACAAACCTGCAATAAGCTGGAGCGACGTTTGTGACGTGCCGTCAACATCATATACGACATCTGAAGCCCATACGTGCACATTTCTCTGGTCTTCGTTTTGGTACTTCCGATGGCGTTCCGAAGGGGAATATGGTATCTCCATGATGTTGATGTACCTTGTTGGGAACTTGGGGTTGCAACACTAGGCTGAAGCGAGATGGACGACCGTGTCCAGCGCTGCCAGATTTATACACCTTTCAGAGGGGTCGCAAAGTATCTTGCTTGCCCAAGAGGTATGACTCGGACTTCACATCTCCTGCCAGTTGCGCCCGGCTGAGTGGCTCGAACAATAAGTTACGATGTGGATATGATGCCGAAAGCGTGCCGACTGAACCCAGCTGACCACTGACCAGCTTGGTGCAGTGCAGCGAGAACAATAGGAAGGAAGGAAGTCGACAAAGGGGGAGATCAAAACTGCTTTGGGGCAGAATGGTTCAACTGAAGCCGGAGACCCGGGATATGATACATGATGCCGAAGCTATGAAGTTTGAAGGAATCGTTCATCATTGAATATTGAGCGCTGAGCCCGCCGACAGAGAATGATCAAGTGTAAAAAAACAAAAGGTCCCGGATCCCGGATCCAGCCTCCAGGGACCAGGGATGATCGCATGGTGGAAACACAAACGTGAAGAAGTACTACTGGCAAATTCTTCACAGCTATCACACAAGTTTCAAGCTCAATATTCAATCTCCGTGTCCAAACAATAGGCTCGGCCCTGGATAGCTAGGGCCCCGGCTAGTCTCCCAGAGGCAGACAAAACTCTTGCGTCAAACCTCCTCAAGTTCAGGATCCTCATACCCACGGCCCGTCCCGGGGTTGTGTTCAAGCTGTGGCAGTGCAGGACTCTCAGCTATAACTAGTAAGGTGGCGCGCGACTGGTACTCAAGCACTCAACTGCCTCGAACTCTTTCACTCGACCGACTCCGTCAATCCCTCTAAACCCAATCGCCATTCATGACCGACTTTTGCGTGCTTGACACATACGGCCACGTGCTCTCGCCCACCTCACGCAAACTTGGATTTGATATCTTCGTTTTCTGGCCAACCGGCGAGGATCACGCCAAATTGGTGGGAGGTACTACTTCACTTCAAACTTTCTTCTCTTCTTCTGCCCACCAACGTGTATCATGATATCTCATTACAGGGATCAACTCGCATCTGAACCCCGGCATAACCGCTGGGCAAGTGACGAGTTGGATTAATCTTCTCGAGCCATCTCTTGGTTTACAGGGGATCGATCCGAAAACGATTCAATTGTATCCCGCGGTGGTCACGAAATGTAACATCGTTGATTGCTCAGCGTCTCCTAAGGAAGGGTTTCCAGCTCTTTACCCCGCAGACCGCTTGGTGCCCAACTCGAGCTACTGCTGCGTTACGAGTGCGTGCAACACTTTCAATTCTAGAAAATGTGACATGCCATCATTCTTACAATCCCATAGCTCCGCAAGTGGCAGTTGCGCTCGACGGTCCATTTCTGACTGCCAAAAAAAAGTGGTCCTTCGCCTCGATGAAGGCCAAACCAGGGTCTCTCACTGTAATGTGGCCAAACCTGGATCTGGGACTGGTAGGTCCATTATTTGGACTTTTCCTCGCGGCGACGCGGCGCACTTGTGGCGGAATTAGGCTGATGCATCTGCTTTAACTACAGTACGCGATTTCTGAAGAAATAAAAGGCGAGGTGGAGAAACGCGACGGCAATGTATGCTTCTTAACCCGAAAGAGTCCGGCCAGCGTGACGTGGATCTTCCCACCCACTTGGACAAAGTTGGTAAGCACTGAGTTGATTCATCCTTTCTGACGGTCGAGTCGGAGCTAACCGGCTCCAGCTTTCCCCTGAAGCCGTTCCTCTCCAATCGTTCTTCGTGGAGAAGGCCAGGTTCCTGGGGAAAGATAACGCGGCAATGATGTGCGAGAGTGTAGCGAGCCTGATGCACTCTAACAAGATTGGTATCGATGTCGATGTAAGTCCCGCGTTCGTAATTTCTCGATTCTATTGTTCTAAATCTATGTGCCACAGGAGGGATTTAGGATCATCATATTCAATCCCGAAATCAAGGAGGAGCATAGGAAGGAGCTTGATCTAATCCTCGACCTTTCGTTCCTCAGCCAGGACCAGGGTATGGTCGATATGCTTCGCCAACACTTTCGGTGGTGTCTCTTGGTCTACTTCCTCAGCGGCAAAGAGGTCGCGGACATCTTTCCTCTGGCGTATCTGGCCGACATCATGGCCGCAATGGGCTATGAACCGGAAGAGGTAGAGGGGTTGAGACACCAGAAAGCGGCGGATTGGGACACGCCGACTGGGAAGGAAGTTTGGGCTCTTCTTGAGGAGCGATATGCTATGGATAATCATACATGATGTGGTGACTTCGCGAGGGCTTGTAAGCTTTGCATCAGACGCGCCGCGGAGGCGCCTCATAAACATGTCTGTTCAATCAAGAGCCTGTCACTTGGTCTGGTTACGATGGGCATGAGACTGAATCAAATTTCTTAGTACCGAAGCTTTACGAGTTGTTATCTGACTGTTTCTGAGGCTGCAGGAGGGACCTTGTCGTATACTGCTCGAGTTCGAGTCGCGTGATCCTATAATCGGCTCAAATCCACCTTCAACTGTAAGCGACCACCTGTCAGGCCGTCAGGCCTTCAAGGATGTCGTGCCAAAGTATCCAGCCAGCCTTCAACATCTTCCGTCGACCGCTAAAGCGAGAAGACAACAGGTCAATCCAAGCGAAACGATCGGAGGGAGAGCACCCACCTCGATCCACGTCGCCTTCGCTTTGATTGAATCGATCGTCTGCGCAAGCTTCATCTCGTATTTGCTGGTGTCCTTCCCCTGAGCCGCGTACACAATCGCGTCAGCGTCTATACCGATGGCAGAAGATGGACAGAAACGGCACCTGGAAGAAGGCTTCGACGCGCTCGCAGTCGCGGAGCGATGCGAAGTTTTCGTAGGTGAGCTAACGCGGACCCATTTCGTTCAGTCCCACGTTCGAACCTGAGGCAAGAGGCACTCACTGGGATGAGATACTCCATCATAAACGACCCCGATAGCCGCTCGTGTAGCTAGTGCACCATAGTTATTAGCAGTTACACACGCGCGACAAGCAGTATGACCATATACCGCGTCGTAGTTTTGTTCGAAATAGTTCGGGAGCATTCTTCGGGCCTCGACATTGGAAGAGAGCCCCTTGAAAAAGCCCACGATGTCCTGGTTCCGTGCCTTGGTCAATATGACGTCGGTGGTCTCCTCAAGAAGGGCCTTGTCTTTCGGTGCACCTAAGGCGCGGCTATACCAACGAGTGATGAGCTAAGTAGGAATGGTGGGAGGTGGGAGGCGAAGCTATACGCACATCGCCGCCATATGCTCAGAAGGGTTCCGCCCGCCTGACTCGAAGATCTTCAGCACGGCATCGTACTCCTTGCGTCCACCATATGCAACAGCCTACACGTCAAACATCTGCCGTGTCAGTGTTTGTTCACTTCACACTGCAGAAGCACCTACCGTTTTGAAGGTGATCGACAGGAGGTCAGCTGGAATCGCAGCGTCTTCTCCCTTCTCAACGTAGCGTGCAAACCGTGCTTGTAACTCCTCGATGACCCTATAGTGACACTTATCAGTAGCGAGCGATGCCCCAAATACACGAACAAACGTACTCGACATCTCCCCAGTTGGCAGCCTGCGTGATCGCGGTCGTTCGCAGTTGGATGGTCCCCGTGTCTTCGGCATCCGAGTAGTCATACCCAAGCCTTTTCACTATGGGTCCTAAAACGTCCTGCACCGCCTCTATCAGTGTCCGGTGGCATCAAAACCAAACCCAACACGACATACACGGCGAAATGCGTTCAGTCCATCATGGACCTTCGGGTTCTCCCACCATGTCCTGATGACCATGGCTACATTCTCGGCGATGCCGCTCCATACGAGATCTGTAAGGCTCCGGAGTAAGAGACAGCCCTAGAGGACGCAAATGAACTACGAACATTCTTTCTCTTGACGGAATTTGTCCACGACGTCCAGCGCCGTGCTCAGCTTGATGAAACCCGCCTTCGCGAATGCCATCGTATCATGGACAATACCGATGCGATCGTTGAGCGAGAACACTGAATTTGGTTTCACAGCCTCGGAAACGATGGCCGCAAGACGTTCTGGGGTATACAACACGCGGCCTGCTCGCCCCCATAAGCCATGGAATACGGGTGGGGAAGAACGAGTATACGTACAGAAACTGTTCGTGCCCGCGTTCAGCTTGAAGGGCTTAGTGGTATCCAAGTCGAACTCCTTCTCGCGCACATCCAGTACCGCATCGGAATGAACTGGGCCGACCGCGGAAACAAGGCCTAGAGGGATGGTCCTGCGGTGACAGTCAAAGGTCAAAGAATATCCAGACTCTGGTAAGCGACTCTATTGTACCAGATCGTCTCGTTGTCCGTGGGCCTCGCCGGGCCATCTTCGAGGAAGCGATCCTGGCGAACGCGGATACCACTCTCGGTCTCGGTGACCGTAACTACAGGAAAGCCCATCTAAACCAATAGAAGGAGGGTGAGTGACACCATATTCAACGGGATTTAAAGATGTGTACCTTGGACACCCAAGGGTCCATAATCTTGGGAATGTCGAGGCCTGCCAGGATATTATGATCCATGGCGTAGACCCAAGACAGGTGGAAAGCTTACCAGTCACTTCGCCGATTCCTTCCCAGAGGTCGCGCGAGACGCTGCTGGCATAGAGACGCTTCTTCAAATAAACCGAAACACCCTTGACGGAATTTATGTTCTCCAACATAAGCGGCCAACATGCGAAGAACTGCGACATCGTCAGGAATACATGAAGGTACGCTGCTGCTGATGGCGACGTACCCGATGCTGCTTTCGCGTAGGTGAGCGAGTCGAAAATCTACTCCATAGTCAGTCCAGCGTCGACTACTGAAACCGAAGGACGAACCTGGGTGAGGGCGTTCGCATCCGGGACTGTAACCTCGATGGGGTGAGACGAGAGCTTGGCGTCCAAAGCGAGGGCCTCGTTGAGGAATTCATTGATGAACTCCGAATCAACGCGCCATTCTGGGAAGAGTCTTGCGAACGTTCGTCAGGATATCGAACTTGAACAAGCACCGGGATCATCAAACACACTTGTTTAGGATGATCGACTCTCCAACCTGAGGAAGACATGAGCAAAGGGAGGCGGACGACAAAGACAAAACATGTACCACGGTCGCAAAACCTTCGTTGAGGTAAAGGTTGTCCCACCACGCCATGGTCGTGATATTTCCAAACCTGACGACGTTAGTGATGGTACGCTCATGTCGAAACAGAAGAATCTCACCACATGTGAGCGACCTCGTGGCATTGCATACCGGCAATGAGTTTTTGTGCTTGCAAATCGAGACTGCCGGGATCGAGTAGGAAACTGGAGGCGCGCCCAGTAATCAAGCCCTTCAGAGCAGTCAGGGTTTCCCGTTCGTGATGCCTGGCTGAAGCATACCCAATTTTCCATCGCGCCTAGTACGTAGTCACGTGTAAGTCCCTCTCAGAGGAAAAGCCATGGATGCACGCGTACCGGCATCGAAGTCGCTGGCCACGAGCATGTCCAATTTGGGCAACGGATATTCGATGTCAAAGATTTCCTCGTATAGCGGGACGCAACGGACAGTGACGTCTAAACAAAACTGGGCCTTGTTGACCTCATCCGGGGTAGCTATGGACGAACGTTAGTGAGAAAAAGAGAGAAGAATGAAAAAACATACTGTAAACACGCAGAGGACGAACTTTGCCGCTCAGCGGGCTAGTATACGAGCTTTCAAGGTAGGCAAAGTCGCCGTTGGCGAACGCAAGGAGGTACGTCGACATCTAAAGAGGACATCAGCACCAACTCGAACTCATAACTAGAATAGAGCGCACGGGAGGAGTCGTTTGAAACTTCGTCGCCACCCACGAACCATCACTGACGCCTTGGAATAGAGGTTCAGTTGAAGGTTCGGCCGATACAACTTCGGTGGTGGTCCCCATGTTTGAGAGGACGACAAGACCGGCGCGGGAGATCATGGTGACAGTGAATCGTGCCTTGAACATAGGTTCGTCCCAGCACGGTAGAGCGCGTCGAGCACCTGTGGGCTTGAAACAAAGGGTTAAAAACACGAACCGCGCATACAGTATGGATGATCGCGCACCTCGAACTGCGTGAGCGCGTAGATACCCTGTGGCCAGGTACTCTTGTAGTAACCCATCATACCATCCGTCAGCGCCCCCGTGAAGTTGATATTGAGCGTCGCCTTCGACTCGGCCTCGAGAGGTTGCGCAAAACCGTATGTGACGCATTGGTCCCTCTCATTGAAAGACGTCTGCGCGGGCTGGATAGAGACGGAGACCGATGAAAGTGAAAGGGTAGCGGGGCCCAGTTCAAGTCCAGGGAAAGCATTGAGAGATATTTGATCCGTGGCCTTCACAATGTCCAGACTGTGCAGTCATGATGAGACTCAGAAAGACGCGTATACTAGCCAGTGGACGACAACGCACTCGATTTTGACCACGCCTTCGAATGCCTCTTTCTCTAGATCCGTACGAAGCGTCAAATCATAGTGCGTCGGAAGCACGTCTGTCGGCCGGCGATAAGGGTGCATCTCGTTTCTTTTTCTAGATATCGGAGAGGGAGGTGGGGACTAGGGACTCGGCTACGAGTGCAGACCGTATAAATGATTGCGCTGAGCTTGTCATGCCTTCGAGTCACTTGATAAGCCCGTCCGATGCCGATATTGGGAGATTGAGGACGTGATGGAAGTGATGAGAATAATGACGGATAGCAAGTAGTGTGGGAGGAGCATGCTTCAAGTTGGAGTCACAATGGAGACGAGCGCCGATCTTGTCAGGCACTTATCGGCCAAATTGTCGCCATATTCTGTCCAGCAGTACTGAGGTCTGCGTACTCTGCATTACAAAAGGAGTATAGGGAAACATCATAATAACGTCCGTAATCGTACAGAAGGTCCTCTGATTCTGAGCAAAAAAGCGGTTGCCGAAAGCGAGTCAATCGTACTACATAGTTCACGCACTAAGTAGAAGCGTCAGAGTATGGTGAAGGACGACACCTCTTCGCACAGATAGATCTATCAGACTGGGAATCGTCACCGAATGCGTCAGACACCGTCCTTTTCCCTGCGACCACCTCTGAACTTTCCCTGTCCTCCGGAACCACCTTCTGAAGGTACGCCCTCACAGCGTCAACGCTCCCGTCGTCTCCAAGCCAGCCGCGTTTCTTGATTGCTTTGTCGAACACCTTCAACACGCGAGCCGGCGTCTGGAGGGCCTTGAGCGCCTCCTTGTGTTGCCTGTCTGTGACGGGCATACTGCACCCGAGGTACAACCCGCGATAGAATAATGCGCGAAGTTCTTCGAGCAGGAGGAGGCAGGGATCCGGGATAAATCCATAGAATTCGGAAGGCTGCAGGATGCAGCTGGCGAAGAACCCGAGTCTCTCGCGGGCAACGACGCGGGTAACGCCGTCGCGCTTCCCATGGTGAAACATATCCTCGATTTCACCCATCAGGTCGGGGATGCCCGTCGGACGGAAGTGAATGATGTGGTAGAGAAGGACGTGGACGAAGGACTCTTGATCATCGCAGAGTTGATGTTCGGTATTCTTGGAATTCTTCATGAGACGGGAGGAGATGAATTGCCATGTTCCCTGTCGGTCATGTCAGCTATGTCGACAATCGAAAACAAACCGAGGGCTACTTACAATGATAGCCCCGCGTCGTCCAACTTTGACATCGAATGCAAGATCCCAGTCGATTAGGAGACCATGCCCGTCATCGGTGATGAGGATATTGCCCGCACTGATATCGCCGTGTAGAATGTTCAGTTCCGTATAGGCTTTTCCGTGTGCTACAAACGTCCCAACACGCATGAACATAAGTGAGAGCAGCAATACATCACGATGCTCACCTTCAATAGCATCCCTGATTGACGTGCAAAGTTCGCGTGTGCTCGTGAAACTACTGAGCGGTCGACCGACTACGCCAAGAACAACGCGATAATGCTTGCGCCCTATGGAAGTGGTAGGCGCGCACGTCCACGGCGCACGAGAAAACTCCTGAGTTCGGGTTCCTTGCGACGGCACGTCCCCAGCGCAGCACAATGGAGCAACGTAGGGGATGTCTTTCTGTTCGAGCTTCCTGTAAACGTCCCCTTCTTTGAAGAAAGAGGGATGGTCGATACGCCACACGTCCTTGAGCCAGACAAGCACTCCGCTGCTGAGGTCAAACGCGATATATCCGCGGGACGCGCTCCCAAAAACCCTGTCGTTTGAAACTTGTGGGTCTGCGACGATGTAGAAAGATTCTTCGGAGGAGGCATCGTCGAGGACGGAGACCTTGTATAGAGGCGTTTCGGGGAGGATGGAGATATATGGAGAGCGGGTAAAGGCCGCACGGGCTGAGGCAATTTCTTCGCGCGTTGGAATGGAGAATGTTGTATCGTGTCCTCGCTCTTCCGAGGGCATGTCGTTAAAGCGGCAAAGGAACTCTGCGAGAGGACCATCTATAGTTTCGGGGTCAAAGCGCTCCGTGACGACGACGCCGGCGCGATCCCAGCGAAGAAGACGCGCGCCCTCATCGGTGATGAGGATGGAGAAGAAGAATACCCGGGGTTGGGAGGAGAATATCTCGTTGATGGCAAGGAATTGGCTTCGGAGACCTTGTTCCGCCTTGGAGGATGTGCGCTGGAAATTGAACCGTCGACGATTCATGGGTACATCGGGAATGGGATCGCGGAAAGGATCCATCTGAACATAGTCGATAAGAAGCTCGACAGTCGGGCGAAAATGCGTAGATGGCGAGGACGAAGTGGATGCTTCAGGTCTGGCCGTCGCACAGATGCGCGAAAGTGGCCCCTGGTTGTCGGTGGCCTTCGGGCGGAAGAGGTCATTTGGAGTTGAGAAAACGAGATGGGGACAGAGACCGGGGGGATCAATGAAGTGGACATGCTAAAAAGAGAAAAATAAGCTGACATCGTGGTTGGAATGTAGAACTCTGTACATGCCTGTGGATCGATCTCGGATGGCTTCGCGACTCTGACTTGCCCAGGTAGTGGTCGATATGAGGCTGGCTCCGAATTGGTCGTGAACTGAGTCAAGAAATCGGAAACGGGCATAGGCCCGGTGCATTGAACAGCCATGAAGATCGCAAAGATATGAACGCGAGAGAGTACGGTGATGATGGGATGTTGAGAGAAAGAGTGGCAACTTCTTCATTGAACCGCAGCATGGTGATGTGGCCACCGAGAAGGACAATGAATCCATCGTCCACGTGAGCCTCCGCCTCTCGGTTCTGCACTCACCATCAGGTACCAATTGACGGCCCTTGGACAGGAGGGCCCTTGGACAGGAGGAGGAAACCGAGGAGTACCACGGCGAGAGTACCGTCATGGTCGGGGCCAGCGCTATTATCAGACATCAGGTGATCGTGTGCTTTTGCCAACCCCAACGGCGAGTCACCGGGACCTTCGAAGGTCCCCTTCCTCCTCTCCGAGGGGATTACGGTATTACTTGTTTGGTAAGTAAGGACTTATCAAAGGGCTGTCGGACATGCTAACTAAAAGCCATCGGCCTCATCTGGCCTTCATATACGAAGGTGCTATGCACCGTCTATAGGCCAGGATCCTCTCCGAGTCGTCACACGTTTCAATATCTTCCCCTCATCAATGATCCACACATAAGTACGTTCACGATACCCGACCATGTCTGAACACTTGAGCCACTGCCATCCCGTGGCACACAGCTCGCTACTTTCACAACGTCGTGGCTATGACACCTTTATTTTCTGGCCCTCTACACCGGCTCGCCTCTTTATGGGCAAGTGCATCTTCTCTTGCTAGCGGGGAGCGTAATCTGCTACATGTTTACCTGTGATTTTTCTAGGACTTCATACAAAAAGACTTGGGCCAGTGGACTGCTCGCAGCTAACCCGTTGGATTTCTGCTTGGGATCCCGACTTCGTGAGAGCCTACGGTCCTGTAAAGATATGCCGCGTGCGCTTGAAGGAGGTGATGCCTCTGAGATACATGGCTGAGCCTCTTGAATCGCAACTTGGGTTACTTGACGCCATAGCTCCCGGTGACTATGGCATCTTCACAGGTTCGCATGTGCTTTTAGTTCTAGCCAAGCAACTGGTGACTGATGTCGACGACGGGAACAGGGACTATTCTGGAGTCTACGATGATTCCAGCTCCATCTCCGCACATCGTAGACAGACTACCACTCGACGTCGAGACCAAACAGTTGGTTTCGGGGGCAGACGCATATGTCCCGGACGAGGATGAAGGTGAGGATGCAATAAATTATGACGCCACCAAGTTGAATCTGGTACGCGCTTCGCACACTGTATGAAGATGGTGCTCATTGAATGCCGCAGAATACAATGCCTACGGATATGATCGCCACAGTCAAGGCGCGCGATCCGTTGCAGACCTGCATTTTCACGGGCGAAACGGTGAAGACTGTTCTTTCATGGATCTTCCCGCCGGCTTTGATACACATGGTAAGCACATTTCTCCTCAAGTCCCACCCCAACCTCCACAAAACATCCCAGGTCCCGTCCGACATCTACGGGGCTCGCCTCGTAGAGTCTGATTACACTGTACTTTCAAACACGGCGTTCATGCGCGTGGACCTCGCGGAACATTTCCTCGCGAACAACTTCGGGGTCGACATCGATGTGAGTTTGATTAGCCGCTCGTTATACGACTTGGAGATCTATTAACGGCGACCTCATCTTAGGATAACTATCGCATCCGAATCTTCGCAGAACCCACCGAAGACACGCCGCCTCTCCCAGACCGTTTGCATTTGCCTAGCGTCGCGAACGGTGCCATAGACATTTTTTTCAAGCTCCATTTCCGCTGGTGCTTGGGTGCGAAAACAAGGGGTGGTGACATTTCGAAGGACTATCCCAATAACGCCATCCGTGCCTTTGAGGAGATGCACTGCATAGGTAGCGATTCGGACCACGAGACGCTGCTGAGCAACCCGGTCTGGAATACGGTCATTGGAAGGGCGGTGCTGGAGGATCGTCTGAGGTCAAAGCTGTACGGTATCAATGACGAGCGCGAGGATGCATCCTACGACGACGATGCGAGCTCCGAAAAGGGATCGAATTGCAGTACGGTCGAGGACGCTTGAAGACTCCCTTGGCTTACAGGCTGCCGTGTCTATGTGGACTTGTGACGGATATATCAATCAATTTCGATTTCATTCCATACAGTCAATCTTCGCCCTAAGCCCTCTTCTCCAACCACTCCATAATCTCCAGCGTAGACCGCCACACAACCTCACCAACAAACACCACCCAGAAAAAACAAGCACCGTAAACGCACCTCGATCCAACTTGTCTTCACCTTGATGGTGTCAACGGCCTGAGCGAGCGACATGTTATACTTGCTGAGGTTCTTGCCTGAGCCAATAAACCCTTTAATAACAGTGACAAGGACCAAAAACTCACCTCGAAGGACGCCTCGACATGTGCCCGGTCCACCGGCATCAAAAGCACTGAGTACGCGATCTGCCCATCGCCGCCCATCGTCAGCCGGACACCCTCCCGCACCGCACCTCAGAAGAAGGAAAAAAAGACACATCGAAATGATGTACTCCGTCGCTCGAAGTGCTTGTAAATCTGTCCGGCGCAGGTCGTATCAGCTTTCGCTTTTCAAGTTTCAAGCTTCACTGCCCTCCCTGAAGGACGACAACATCGCGTTGCAGTTGTTCCGTCCAGTGGCTTTCCAGTTGGCCGCGATTCCGGAGAAGAAGTAGAGCAAGTGACGTCTTGCGGGTGGGTAACCACGGCGAGATGAGCCAGTGGCAAGTGCAGTCGCCGAAGCGTCTATCATCATATATCATGTGACCGTTCGATGCTTCTCGAAGTCATGACGACCTTCAACGGATCCTCAAGGCCACCACAGCGCGACCCAGCGCCTGTACGTCCATAATTTTCTTTAGCAACAGGCCGTCCTCCCACCGTCACGCACGCATAACTACTTACTAGCCACCACCGTGCCCTACAAGTCTACAACCGACTTACTACCCTCTTGAAAGCGTTGAACTGCGGATCGCGTCCTTACAACGTCCCAACAATGACTAACACATGGCACTCAGATCATCCCGCACACAGCTCGCAACTTTCGCAAAGTCGTGGCTTTGACACGTTTATTTTCTGGCCCTCTTTGCCGGCGGCTCGCCTTTTCATGGGTACATCATCTCCTTCAAGCGAGTGGTACAATCCATTACCATATGCTTACCTTTGATTTTATTAGGGCTTAATTCAGAAAAAATGGGCCCAACGAACGTCTCACAGCTAACCCGTTGGATTTCCATCTGGGACCCTGACTTCGTGGAGTTCTATGGTCCCATAAAGATACACCGCGTGAACTTGAAGGATGCATACCCTTTGGAATATATAGCCGAGCATTTTGGCCCGCCACTCGAGTTATCTGATGCCGTAACTCCTGGTGACTATGGCATCTTCCCAGGTTTGAATTTGGTTCAACGGGAGCGGGGAAACTGGTTGACGACTGGAATAGGACCGATTGTGGACTTTACGCGGATTCCAGGCCCCTCTCCGCACATTGTAAACAGACAATCGCTTGACATAGAACACGAGGGGTTGGTCACGATGGCACGAAACTTCGACCTGGCCAAAGATGGGAGCAAGGAAGACATAGATCTGCTCAACGCCGGGCTGGACCTGGTATGTCGTTGTACTCTACGCACAGACGGAGACGGTGCTCACCCATAGCTGCAGAACAGCATGTCTACGGATTTAATCGCTACAGTTAAGGAGCACAATCCTCTGGAGACCTGCATTTTCACGGGCGAGACGGCCGGGACCGTTATCTCATGGATCTTCCCGCCTACCTTGGTGTGCCTGGTGAGCATATTTCACCTCACGGGGCCTTCCCAACCTTCAATGAGCCTAGGTTCCGCATCCTGTCTTCGAGGAGCGTATCGTAGGGTCTGATTATACCTACCTTCAAACGCGGCGTTCATGCGTGCGGACCTCGTGAAACATTTTCTCGCGAACGACTTCGGGGTGGACGCCGAGGTGAGTTTTATCAACATCCTCACAACTTAGACTTGCCACTAACCCTCTGTTAGGATCACTATCGCATCCGAATCTTCACGAAGTCTGAAGACATGCCACCGCTCCCAGACCGTCTGCCTCTGTCTTGCGTCACGAACGGTACCGCGGACCAATTTTTCAAACTACATTTCCGCTGGTGCGTGGGTACAAGGTTGATGGGCGGGGACATTTTGGAGGACTATCCTAGCCACGCGGTCCGTGCCTTTGAGGAGACGCACTGCAAAGGTGGCGATTCGGACTTCGATACGCCGCTGAGCGATCCGGTTTGGAATACGGTCATCGGAAAGGCGGTGCTGTAGGATCGTCTGAAAGGAAAGTTGCATGGTGTTAACTAAGGGCACTAGGATTGCCCCCTTATGACGACGAAACAAGCTCCGGCAGGAGAACGGGTTCGACTTGCTGCGACTGTGTCGACTTCTGCCGTAGATATAGGCTGAATAACAACTTCTTTTCATTCGTACTTCGCAAACACTCCCTTCCCTAAGCCCTCTTCTCCAACCACTGCACGATATCCGGCGTAGACCGCTACACACGCCCTCGTCAGCAAAAAAAAAGCACCAACCCAGCCAAAAAACGAGCGCACCTCGATCCAGCTCGTCTTCGCCTTGATGGTGTCCACGGCCTGCGCGAGCGACATGTTATACTTGCCGATGTCCTTACCCTACACACGGCCCCGCCAGCATGAGCCAACAAACACTTTGATGACGACGACGACAAGGACCGAAGATGTACCTCGAAGAACGCCTCGACATGGGCCCGTTCCTCCGTCGTCGGGAACACTGAGTACGCAATCTGAACATCGCCCGTCGCCAGCCAAAATCTCCCGCATTGCCCACCAGAAAAGATGCACCGAGATAAGGTGCTTCGTCGTGTTCGTCGAGTCGTTGTGAATCTGCCCAACGCATATCAGCCTTCGTTCTCCCCCGCGTGAGCCGGAGGGCAACAAACCGTCGCACCGCGTCAACGCCTGTTCTTCTCCAAAGACGCCGCGAATGGCCGCCCGAGTAAAACCCTGGAAAACCTAACCACATGCCAGCAATGACCTTCAAGTCAAGACTGTCGTGATTCAGTAGGAAGCTGGAGGCGCGGCCGGCAATCGAGCTCTTCACTGAGCTCAGAGCGGTCGACATTCTCCGTCCGTAATGCCATCCGCCGCAGTGCACCCGCAAGTAAAGCCGGTATTGAGCGTCGCCTTCAACTCGGCCTCGAGAGGTCGCGCAAAACCATATTTGACGCATTTTTCACCGTTGACGAAAGGACGTCTGTGCGGGGCCTGACCCGAGCCTGGGGAGAGCATTGAGACATATCCCGCTGTATGCAGCTGCTACGATGTCGAGACTAGGCAGTCGTGTAGTGAGAAGGACAGTCAGAATACATTTTGGATAGAAACGCACCCAATCGCCTTCGACGTTCGAACACGGTCTTCTCTAGGTCCGTACGAAACGTCCAGTTCCAGTGCGCGCAAGGCAGCGTAAGGAGCACATCTGTCGGGACTCGGCATTCGCGTTTCGTCTACTAGGTTTCAGGGAGGAAGTTGGGGGAAGCTCTCCATATGCATACGAGCCACTTGGTGGTGCCATTTTGTACAATCGGTAGATGTTAAAGTACGAGATGTTGCAGAGGGGTCAAAGATCGTGACGGAGGAAAGCCGAAAGCAGCGCTCTGTGAGGCTCGGACACAGCCGTTTCTGTTCTGTCAAACTCCGCAACCTCCGTTCGACACAGTGACCCCTTTTCGTGCTCCGACTGATCTCCGACTCTTGGTAAGCAGCACCGGGTGTGTGGTGCATGGGGGGTCACGTGTCAAACGCCTGGAGCGAGGCTAATGCTAACTAAAAGCCATCGGCCTGTCCCAGGCCTTCATCTGGCCTTCATATACAAAGGTGTGGGGGTGTTATGCACCGTCTATAGGCCAGGATCCTCTTCGAGTCGTCACACGTTTCAATACCTTCAACTCATCGGCAATCCACACGTAAGTACGTTCAAGATATCCGACCATGCCTGAACACTCCGAGTCGAGCCATCCCGTGATGGCACACAGCTCGCTACTTTCACAACGTCGTGGCTATGACACCTTTATTTTCTGGCCCTCTACACCGGCTCGCCTCTTTATGGGCAAGTGCATATTCCCTTGCTAGCGGGGAGCGTAATCTGCTACATTGCTTACCTGCGATTTTGCCAGGACTTAATACAAACAGACTTGGGCCAGTGGACTGCTCGCAGCTAACCCGTTGGGTTTCTGCTTGGGATCCCGACTTCGTGAGTGTCTACGGTCCTATAACTATATGCCGCGTGCGCTTGAAGGAAGTGAATCCTTTGAGATACATGGCCGAGACATCTGGGTCTCCACTTGAGTTGTCTGATGCCATAGACCCCGATGACTATGGGATCTTCGTAGGTTCGGATGCGCTCTAGCTTTAGCAGCTGCCAGTGGTGACTGAAAACTTGGACAGGGACTACTGCGGAGTCTACGATGACGCCTGATCCATCTCCGCACATCGTAGACAAACAATCTCTTGGAAAAGAAATCGAGCGGTTGGTCGCAAGGGCAGATGCTGGACTCGGAGTAAAGTATGCTGCCGCCAAGTTGGACCTGGTACGTCATCGCATCACTCCGCACACTGAACAGAAATGGTGCTCACTCAAGGCTCCAGAACACCATGTCTAAGGAGTTCATCGCTGCAATCAAGGCGCGCGATCCATCGGAGACCTGCATCTTCACGGGCGAGACGGCGAACACTGTTATCTCATGGATCTTCCCGCCGACTTTGGTACATAAGGTAAGGCCTATTTCCCCTGAAAGCACCTTTCCAATCCGTTCCCAACCTTCACAAAAACATCCCAGGTTCCGTCCGACATTTACGGGGTGGGCCCCAATGAGCCTGACTATACCACACCGTTAAACGCGGTGTCTATGCGTGCGGACCTCGCGGACCATTTCCTCGCGAACAACTTCGGGGTCGACGTCGACGTGAGTTTTCATCCTTCACTCATCACGCAAACTTTGGGTATATCTAACGGCGAGCCCATCGCAGGATCACTATCGCATCCGAATCTTCGCAGAACCCGCCGAAGACATGCCCCCTCTCCCAGACCGTCTGCATCTGCCCAGCGTCGCGAACGGTGCCATGGACATTTTTTTCAAGCTCCATTTCCGCTGGTGCTTGGGTGCGAAAACAAGGGGCGGTGACATCTCGGAGGACTATCCCAATAACGCCATCCGTGCCTTCGAAGAGACGCACTGCAAAGGAGGCGATTCGGACCACGAGACGCCGCTGAGCGATCCGGTCTGGAATACGGTCATTGGAAGGGCGGTGCTGGAGGATCGTCTGAGGTCAAAGCTGTACGGTATCAATGACGAGCGCGAGGATGCATCCTACGACGACGATGCGAGCTCCGAAAAGGGATCGAATTGCAGTACGGTCGAGGACGCTTGAAGACTCTATTAGCTTACAGGCTCATCAGGAAAACCCTCTTCTGCTAAAACCGGGATAAAGGTGTCGTAAATTATATGTGCCCTGTAAAACGCGGTAACTGAAGCTTATAGCCCCTAATCTTCTCGTAACGGCGGTCTGGCCGCGGCTGGTGTTGAAGGCCGAGCCACGAGAGGTGTCGTCGGACTTGACGAGAGCCTCCGCCTCTGCTCGAGAGACAGAGTGCGAGCCCTGCTCAGAGAGGTCCGTCTGTAGAGCCTGAGGTAGCCACTCATCGGCCTCGCGTCCGAAAGCATGGTCTCGTAAGAAGTAAAGCAGTCAATGTATAGTCTAAGTAGTGAGGTTAAGTGTTTAGGAGACCGTAGTACAGTAAGTATGCCTGTCTAGGAAGGGGTTGACACGAAATGAAGTGCAGAGATCGAGAACGTTGTAGCTGTTCCAGTGTCGAGGAGCTGTAGCTCCGAAACGGGGGAATAACTGTACACTACGCTCGATGAGTTCCACAGGGATGACCTCCGCGACACGGCGGCCTTGCCGGACGGAGCGCCGTGTCTGTGTCGACTTGTGACGGATATATCAATCAATTTCGATTTCATTCCATAGTAGAATCCATACAGTCAATCTTCGCCCTAAGCCCTCTTCTCCAACCACTCCACAATCTACAGCGTAGACCGCCACATAACCTCACCAACAAACACCGTCCAGAAAAAACAAGCACCGCAAACGCACCTCGATCCAACTTGTCTTCACCTTGATGGTGTCAACGGCCTGAGCGAGCGACATGTTATACTTGCTGAGGTTCTTGCCCTACACGCGTCCCCGCCAGCATGAGCCAACAAACCGTTTAATAACAGCGACAAGGACCAAAAACGCGCCTCGAAGGACGCCTCGACATGCGCCCGGTCCACCGGCATCAAAAGCACCGAGTACACGATCTGCCCATCGCCGCCCATCGTCAGTCGAACACCCTCCCGCACCGCACCCCAGACAAAAAAAGAGAACACATCGAAATGAGGTATTTCGTCGTTCGAAGCGCTTGTAAATCTGTCCGGCGCAGGTCGTATCAGCTTTCGCTCTTCAAGCTTCAAGCTTCACCGACCTCCCCGAAGGACGACGACATCGCGTCGTAGTTGTTGCGCCCCGTGGCTTTCCAGTTGGCCGCGATTTCGGAGAAGTAGAGCAAGTGACGTCTTGCGTGTGGGTAAGTGCTTATCATTTATTCAGGCAAAAATCAAACATGGATGTACGATTTGTGTACGATCAACTGCACGGCGAAGTCAACGACCTTCAACGGATTCTCAAGGCCACCATAGCGCGACGCAGCGCCTGTACGTCCATAGTTTTCTTTAGCAACAGGCCGCCACGCACGCATAGCTATTTACTAGTGGGCCACCACCGTACCGTGCACTACAAGTCTACAACCGACTCACTACCCTCTTGAAAGCATTGAACTGGATCGTGTCCTTACACCGTCCCAATAATGACCAACCCATGGCACTCAGATCATCCCGCACACAGCTCGCAACTTTCGCAGAGTCGTGGCTTTGACACGTTTATTTTCTGGCCCTCTTTGCCGGCGGCTCGCCTTTTCATGGGTACATCATCTCCTTCAAGCGAGTGGTACAATCCATTACTATGTGCTTACCTTTGATTTTATTAGGGCTTAATTCAGAAAAAATGGGCCCAACGAACGTCTCACAGCTAACCCGTTGGATTTCCATCTGGGACCCTGACTTCGTGGAGTTCTATGGTCCCATAAAGATACACCGCATCAACTTGAAGGATGCATACTACCCCCTGGAATATATAGCCGAGCATTTTGGCCCGCCACTCGAGTTATCTGATGCCGTAACTCCCGGTGACTATGGCATCTTCCCAGGTTTGAATTTGGTTCGATGGGAGCGGGGAAACTGGTTGACGACTGGAATAGGACCTATTGTGGACTTTACGCGGATTCCAGGCCCCTCTCCGCACATTGTAAACAGACGACCGCTTGACATAGAACACGAGAGGTTGGTCACGATGGCACAAAACTTCGACCTGGCCAAAGATGGGAGCAAGGAAGACATAGATCTGCTCAACGCCGGGCTGAAACTGGTATGTCATTGTACTCTACGCACAGACGGAGACGGTGCTCACCCATAGCTGCAGAACAGCATGTCTACGGATTTAATCGCCACAGTCAAGGAGCACAATCCTCTGGAGACCTGCATTTTCACGGGTGAGACGGCCGGGACCGTTATCTCCTGGATCTTCCCACCTGCCTTGGTGCGCTTGGTGAGCATATTTCACCTCACGGGGCCTTCCCAACCTTCAATGAGCCTAGGTTCCGTATCCTCTCTTCAAGGAGCGTATCGTAGGGTCTGATTATACTCTACCTTCAAACGCGGCGTTCATGCGTGCGGACCTCGTGAAACATTTTCTCGCGAACGACTTCGGGGTGGACGCCGAGGCGAGTTTTATCAACATCCTCACAACTTAGACTTGCCACTAACCCTCCGTTAGGATCACTATCGCATCCGAATCTTCACGAAGTCTGAAGACATGCCACCGCTCCCAGACCGTCTGCCTCTGTCTTGCGTCACGAACGGTACCGCGGACCAATTTTTCAAACTACATTTCCGCTGGTGCGTGGGTACAAGGTTGATGGGCGGGGACATTTCGAAGGACTATCCTAGCCACGCGGTCCGTGCCTTTGAGGAGACGCACTGCAAAGGTGGCGATTCGGACTTCGATACGCCGCTGAGCGATCCGGTTTGGAATACGGTCATCGGAAAGGCGGTGCTGTAGGATCGTCTGAAAGGAAAGTTGCATGGTGTTAACTAAGGGCACTAGGATTGCCCCCTTATGACGACGAAACAAGCTCCGGCAGGAGAACGGGTTCGACTTGCTGCGACTGTGTCGACTTCTGCCGTAGAGATAGGCTGAATAACAACTTGAACTTCTTTTCATTCGTACTTCGCAAACACTCCCTTCCCTAAGCCCTCTTCTCCAACCACTGCACGATATCCGGCGTAGACCGCTACACACGCCCTCGTCAGCAAAAAAAAAGCGCCAACCCAGCCAAAAAACGAGCGCACCTCGATCCAGCTCGTCTTCGCCTTGATGGTGTCCACGGCCTGCGCGAGCGACATGTTATACTTGCTGATGTCCTTGCCCTACACACCAGCATGAGCCGACAAAACCCTTCGATCGCACCCCGAAAAAAAAAACGCACCTCGAAGAACGCCTCGACGTGCGCCCGGTCCTCCGCCGTCGAGAACACCGAGTACGCGATCTGCCCACCCGCCCGTCGGTCAGCCGAGCACCCTCCCGCGCACCGCGCACCAAAGACAAAGACAAAGGACGCACCGAAACGAGGTACTTCGTCGTGTACGTCGACTCGAAGCGCTTGTAGATCTGTCCGACGCAGGCAGGGACCGTCAGCCTTCGTTCGCCCTCCCCCGTGCACCCCTCCGGACGCCGCCAAGAAAAAAACGCACCGCGTCGTAGTTGCGCTCGAAGAACGCCACGAGCGGCCGGCGCGCCTTCCAGTTGGCCGCGAGCCCGGAGAAGAAGTAGAGCACGTCCTGCGTGCGCGCCTTGCGCATCATCGTGTCGAGGGTCCTGTCGATCAGCGCCGGGTCCTGCGTCGCGCCGAGCGCGCGGCTGGTGGTGGGGGGTGAAGGGGGGAGGGTGCGCGCGTGCGGATGAGAAACGGCAGGAACACGGGGGCGGGCGAGGCGAGACGAGGAGACTTACATCGCGGCCATGTGCAGCGACGGCGTCGTGCCGCCCTGCTCGAAGATCTTGTACACGGCCTCATACGCCCCGCCGTCCCCGTACTTCACCGCCTGTGTGTGTGTGTGCGAAACCGAGAGAATCAGCGCACCGCGATCGGTGTTTTTTCTTTTTTTTTTGGGGGGGGGAGGGGGGAGGGGGGGGGGGGGGGGCAGCTTCGAGACGGGGAGAAGAACACGCACGGTACGCAAGGTGGCGGAGAGGATGTCGGCGGGGATCGCGGACGCGTCGCCCGCGCCGACGTACGCCTGGAAGCGCGCTTGGAGCGCGGCGATGACCCTGCGAGGCGTAAAAGTAAGAGACACGACGACGGCGAGACGAGGACGGGAGCACGCGAGAGGGGAGACGGACGCACTCGGGGTCCTGCGCGTCGGCGGCCTGGCTGATCGCGGTCGTGCGCAGCTGGGTGGTCGCGGCGTCGTCCGTGTCCGAGTACGCGTATCCGAGGCGTTGGACCAGCGGACCGTACAGTTCCTAGCGACGCAACCCGTAAGCACCGGTGCCCACCGCACGCGCGCCCACCCCCACCCCCACCCCCACCACCGACTCACCCTCCTGAACGCGTTCAGCGCGCCCACGACCGTCTCGTTCTCCCACCACGTCCCGACGACCATCGCCACGTTGTCCGCGATCCCGCTCCACACGAGAACTGGCAACCCATCCGTGAGCGTGAAGCAGCGGCCGCGCGGGGACACGCCCGTCCGTCGCGCGAAAAAAACAAAAAACCCCCCGCGACGTACATTCTTTCTCGTCCCGCAGGCTGTCGACGAGCGTAAGCGCCGCGCTGACGTCCAGGAGGCCCGCCTTGGCGAGCGCCATGGCGTCGTGGACGAGGCCGATGCGGTCGTTGAGCGCGAACGCGGAGCCCGCCTTCGCGGCCTCCGCCGCGATCGCCGCGAGACGCTCCGGCGTGTACAGCACGCGATCTACACCGCAGCGACGCCGCCCCCCCGTGTGAGCCGCGCGAACGGACGCGGTACGCAGAAAGGGAAGGACATACAGACGCCGGCGGTGTTCGCGTTCAGCTTGAACGGCCTGCTGGTGTCGAGCGCGAACGCCTTCTCGCGCGCGTCGAGCACGGCGCGGGTGTCGATGGCGGTGGTGCCGTTGGCCGTCGTGGACAGCAAGCTCAGCGGGACGGTCCTGGCAGAACGGGTCAGCGCGGCGGCGGCCACGGGCGCGGGGGGGGCGGGAGGCGCGCGCACCAGATCGTGTCGTTGTCCTCGGCCTGCGCGGGCCCGTCCTCGAGGAAGCGGTCCTGGCGAACGAGGATGCCGTCCGCCGTCTCTGTCACCGTGAGCACCGGGAAGCCCATCTGACGGCGCGTGAGGGCCGGGACGCACGGGGCGGCGCGAAGGGGGGCGCACCTTGGACACCCACGGGTCCATCAGCTTCGGCACGTCGACGCCTGCAACGGCGATGAGCCAGCGAAGGGGGGAATGGGCAGGAGGACCGGAACGCACCCGAGGCCTCGGCGATGGCGTCCCAGAGGTCGCGCGAGACGCTGTTGGCGAAAAGGTGCTTCTTGAGGTAGATCGAGACGCCCTTGAGGAACTTTTCCTCGCCCACGTACTCCGAAAGCATGCGAAGGACTGCGGCACGCGAACTCAGCCAAACCGATCGGAGATGGGGTGGAGGTTCTTACCGGACGCCGCCTTGGCGTACGACAAGGAGTCGAAGATCTGCACGGGTTAGCACCTGCTTGCCCGACGCGACGGCAAGGAGGCCCGTACCTGGTTGATCTGGTTTGCGTCGGGGACCTCGATCTCGATGGGGTGCGAGGAGAGCTTAGCATCGAGGCGGAGCGCGTCGTTCAAGATATCGTTGATGAACTCCGAGTCGACCTTCCAGTCCGGGAACAGCCTAGGAGGGGCACGGATGAGGGCAAGGTCAGCGGACACGACGCAAACCGCACGCACTTGTTCAAGATGATCGATTCTCCCATCTCAACATCCGGTCAGCGTCGCGTTCCCAGCGTAGAAGGGCCGACGTACGACGGTGGCGAAGCCCTCGTTGAGGTACAGGTTGTCCCACCAGGCCATGGTCGTGATGTCGCCGAACCTGCCGCACGGTTGAGTGGCCCCGACCGGATTCCGAAGGCGCAATTCGACTCACCACATGTGGGCGATCTCGTGGCTTTGGGTGACCGCGATGCGCTTCTTCGCCTGCATGTCCAAGCTGTTCGGGTCGAGGAGCATCGCGCTCGTGCGGCCGGTGATCAAGCCCTACGTTGGGGGTTCAAGACGGGCCGCGGACACGACCGCCAGACACGTACCCAGTTTTCCATGGCACCTACGGAGGTATGAGTCCGGAGAGACCGTAGCAAGAGAGGATGGAGACGCACCGGCGTCGAAGTCCCGCGCAACGAGCGTGTCGAGCTTGGGGAGCGGATACTCGACGTCGAACACCTCCTCGTACAGCGGGACCGCGCGCGTCGTGACGTCCAGGCAGAACTGGGCCTGGTCGATGACATCCGGGGTCGCTGCGCGCGACGGTCAACGCATACACCCCAGACCAAAAAAGCCGGCAGACGCACCGTATATGCGCAACGGGCGCACTTTGCCGCTGATGGGGCTCGTGTACGAGCTCTCGAGGTACGCGAACTCGCCGTTCGCGAACGCCAAAAGGTACGTCGACATCTGCCGGGGGGAAGGGGGGGGCGTCAGGGGTCGCGCACGCGAAGGGGGGACGCCAGCGCACGCACCGGAGGCGAGGTCGCGAACTTGGTCGCGGTCCAGGTGCCCTCCTTGACGCCGTCGTACAGCTTTTCCGTCAATTGGCAGGAGGTGGCGGGCTCGGTGGCGACAGGCATGTTCGCGAGGCTGACCGTTCCGGCCTTGGAGATCATCGTGACGGTGAACTTGGCCTTGAGCAGGGGCTCGTCCCAGCAGGGGAGCGCGCGACGCGCATCGGTGGGCTGGCCCTCTGCATGAGCACCACACAACACAGAGATTGAAAAAAAAGAAAAGAGGGTACCTCGAATTGGGTGAGGGCGTAGATCCCCTTTGGCCATGTGCTCTTGTAGTACCCGACCATGTTGTCCGTGATCAGGCCGGAGAACGCGATTTCAAGCGTGGCTGTGGTGCCGGCGGGGAGGGTGTCGGCGAGGTGGTAGGTGATGCGCTGGTTTCCTGCGTCGAAGGTGGTGGTGACGGGATGGACGACGTCGGCCGAGGCAGGGAAGTAGAGGAACCCCGGTTCGAGCTTGAGCTCGGCGGCAGCGTTGAGGGAGATGGCGTTCGTCGGGCGGACGACTTGCACGCTACAGGCCGTTGGTTATCGTCGTTGAGAGTCAGGCAGGCAGAAGGGGAAAAAAGCACGCACTCGATCTTCACCGCGCCCGCGAACGTCTCCTTCTCCAGATCCGTGCGAAGGGTGAGGTCGTAGTGGGACGGGCGCACGTCCGTGGGGAGACGATACGCGTCCAAGTTCTTGACGGGCTGCTCAGTAGGAGCCATGGCGGAGACGATGTTGGTGCGTGCGAAGGAGCAAAAGCGCGCGGGGACGGTGCGCGGACGTGGAGGGAGAAGAGAAGAGAGCGCGGTGCGGGCCAGGGTGCGTCCGAAGCGCTGACGCGTCGATATCGATGGAGACCATGTGCACGCCTGTCGAAAACAAGCCACGGCCGTCGTTTGCATGCGAGAGGCTGCGAGAGGTCCACGCGCGGCTGCTCTGAGCAGCGAGGTCGCGTTGGGAGGGTAAAGGGCAAAGCGAGGGCAAAGGGGCGGCCTTGGTGGCGGTTGCAGGACACCGCTCGGAGTTCCTGTGCCGAACATCACCTCTCTCTCTGTCTTGTCGACATCGGCCCATTCGCGCATCCAGCAAATCAAACAGTCGTGCATTGTGCGCCAGGGTACATGTGCATTTTATTTACACGCGCGGTGGCAATACAAGTGGAGGGGTTACAGGTGTAACGAGGGAAAGGGAGGGAGTGCAGGGGAGTGCGCGTGTTCGAGCAACTTCAACTTCGAGGTATTGAAGATACATCACTAGCATTGTGGGACCTGTGTTCTCAGCTCATCCCTCTACATCATCCCGTGAGCGCTTCTTCGGCGGCTCGCGTCGTACAAAATCTATATCCTCCCTCGGAACCCGCCTTTTGCCTGTAGACACCCGGGAGCTCTCACCCACCAGGTCGTCCTGGCTTCCGTCGTCGCGCGCCCATCCATCCTCCGCCAGGTGCGTTCGGAAGATGTCGAGCACGCGGTCCGGGGTCTTCAGAGCCTCGATGCACGCCTTCCTCTCCTCGTCCTCAACGAAGTCGATGTCGGCGTAAAAGGCGTCGCGGAACAGATGGCGGAGGTCCCGGAGGAGCATCGCGCAGGGTCTCGGGACGTGGCCCCTGAATCCAGCCGGGGAGAGCGCGGCCGAGATGAAGAAGTCGCTTTTCCCCAGCCCGCCGATGGTGCGGTTGTCGTCGATGAGACGGATGCGTCGGTGGTAGACGTAGTACACGTCGCTTTCGAGGGCGGGGAACCCGGTAGGGCGGTGGTGGACGAGGTGGAAGGCGAGGACGTGGACAAATGACTCGAGGTCGTCGCTGAGCGCGTGCTCCTTTCCCGGGGTGGTGAGTAGCAAGCCGGAGATGAATTGCCATGTTCCCTGCGCGCGTCGATGTCCCGTCAGCGACGAGAATAATGGAGACAGGAAACGCACTCACAGTCAGAGGTTCGTCCACTAGTACGACGGGGCTAGTTGAGGTCACGACAAAGATCCCAATCGATCAGGAGCCCGCGTCCAGTCTTCGGTGATGAGGATGTTCCCGGCGCTGATATCGCGGTGCAAAATCTTCAAAAGTGCGAAAGCTAGTGCGTGTGCTGGAGGCGGCCGTCAGTCTGGCAATAGAAGGAATAAAGTGCCAACCCACCTTCAACAGCGTCGGCGATGGCCTGACATAGTTCGAACGTCGACTTGAAGCTATCGAGGGGACGGCCGACGACACCGAGAACGACGCGATATCGTTGATGAGCCACGATTTCCGCCTGCCCCGCAAGCCCAAGGCTCCTCGACGAAATCTTGCGTGAGAGTCCTCTGGCCGTCGACGTCCCCGGCACACAGCATCGGAGCGATATGTAGGACCCCTTGTTCATGAAGACGACGATACACATCGCCTTCTTTCTGCAGCCCGGCCTCCGCGATGCGCCAGGTGTCCTTGAGGTAGACGAGGGTCTGGGTCGAGGGATCGAACGCGATGTACCCGAAGGTGGCCCTCCCTGCGAGGGTGCGGCTATACCACTGGGGAGGCGCGACGATGTAAGTGTGGTCTTCGTTGGTGACGTCGTCGCGAACGGCAAACGCCCGTAAAGGGTCGTCGGGGGCAGACATCGGCGAGGGGCGATGCAGAGAAAGGCTTCGCGGGCGGCGGCAGCGGCCTCTTGCGTGGGGACGGAGACCGTTGGGATCATGACCCCTTTGCTCCGGAGATAGACCAGTCGAACCGACGGAGAAACTCCTGCAAGAGGGACTGCTGGCACCGGTCCAGGCGAACCGTTCCGTCACGATGGCTCCGCTCCTGTCCCAGCGGATCAACCGCGCCCAGCCGTCCACGAGGAGGACCGAGAAGGCGAACATTCGAGACTGGTGCTTGAGCTGAGCGTACGCCCACGAGTAATTCAGGTGGAGACGTGCGGAAGCGGGAGGGGATTGGTCGAGGAAGTCGAACGTCGTCGCGTCGTCGCTCTCGGAGGGGTCCAGGAATGGGTCTTCGTCGAGTGTGACCTTGTCAACGAACAGCTCCAGCTGTCTCCAGAACGAGCGAGGATCGCATGAAGAATCTTCTGAACCGTGGTCCAAGTGAACGTCGTCGTTGCAAGCGTAGATGGGAGGGAGGGTCCGGTGAGGGTGGTGATCATGTTTTGTGCGGTCGAAAAATTGCAGATGGGGACATGTTTCCGGGCCCTCCAGAGCGTGTATCTACAGACTTTCAGAGAATTTCGATAGGCTGTGAAAGGAAATACGCACCAGGTCGATGTCTATCTCGAACAATGATGGACCCGCCTCCGGTACAGTCGTAGGTCGATGTTGAGTGCGCTGGAAGGAAAGATGACATAAACGCGTCAACGGGCATTGGCCCGACATATTGGATCTGCATAAATGTGTGTTTGCCCTTCAAGGTTGAGAGTAGGCCGTGCTATGTATACGCAACGATGATGGGAGGAGGCAAGGAGGAATGCTCGAGCCGAACGCGCCGCGCGCCGCGCAGTGCCCTGTTTGATCATGTGATCGCTCATTGTCCTGGCAAGTTGAAGATTGAAGATTATCGGATCCCCGTCCTCTGGGAAGGCGCGAGATACATCAGGATACATCACACGGGTAAGGTGAAGTATTAGAATACATAGAAGTACAAGGCGGACACATTGTCATCCAGTGAGCCTCAACACCAAAACTCGTCTTCTCGAGAGCGTTTCCTGGGAGGCTCGAGATCCTCACTGTCCGGACGTCTAATCGCCTTTCGCTTCCCCGTCGAAACCCGCGAGTTCTCTCCCACCAGTCCATCCCGACATCCATCATCTCTCGACCATCCCTTCTCCGCCAAGTGCTTGCGGAAGATCTCCAAGACACTGGTCTGGGGTCTTCAGCGCCTCGATACAGTCCTGCCTCAGTCTTGGTCTTCACGTCGTCCAAGTCGGCGTAGAACGCGTCGCGGAACAGGTGGCGAAGGTCGCGCAGAAGCATGGCGCATGGCTTCGGGACATGGCCCCTGAACCCGACGGGCGCGAACGACACGGAGATGAAGAAATCCCGTTTGCCCATGCCGCCGAGGACGACGTTCTCCTCGACGCGGAGCACGCGGCGGTGATAGACGTAGTAGACGTCGCTTTCCAGGTTAGAAAAGCCGGTGGGTCGGTGATGGAGAAGGTGGTAAGCAAGGACGTGCACGAAAGATTCCAGGTCGTCGCTGAGCTCATGCTCCTTGTGAGGATCATTGACCAGCACGCCTGAAATGAATTGCCAAGTTCCCTGTCGGCATGCATTAGTCTTGACACATGTTGGGAGAAGATGCGTCGCTCACTGTGAGGGGCTCGTTCTTCTTGACCGGAAGCGATAGATCGCGACAAAGATCCCAATCGATGAGGAGACCTCGTCCGTCACTGGTGATGAGGATATTCCCGGCGCTGATATCGCGATGCAGTATATTCAGAAGTGAAAAAGCATGGGCGTGCGCTGGCGAGACATCGTTTATTAGCACAATGCTAAGGCCGAAAACCGAGATAAGCACACCTTCCACGGCATCGGCGACGGCTGTGCAAAGCTCGAACGTCGACTTGAACGTGTTGAGAGGCCGGCCAACGACGCCAAGGACCAGCCGGTAACGTTGATGGGGAACGATGTCCGTTTCACCGCAAACCCACTCCGCGCTGGAGAATTCTTGGGTACGACTGGTTTGGCCTACGACGTCTCCAGCGCATAGTATAGGCGCAATGTACGGGACGCCGTGTTCCCACAGGCGGCGATAGACGTCGCCTTCTTTTTGCATGCCGGGCTCGTCGATGCGCCAGGTATCCTTGAGGTACACGACGGACCCCGTTGAGACGTCGACAGCGACGTAGCCGAACGTTGCTCGTCCCGCGAGGGAGCGGCTATGCCACTGCGAATCTGCCACGACGTAGAGACGCTCCTCGCCCGTCACGTCGTCAGCAACGGTGAACAGACGGAGAGGCTCTTCAGGAGAGATGTCGGTGGCATCCGATTTCGCGAACGCGGCTCGTGCTACGTTGATTTGTTCGTCGGAGGGCTTCGAGACGGTTGGATCGTGCCCTCTTTCCTCCTCCGACATATCGTCAAAGCGGCGAAAAAACTCGGCGAGAGGGCCCTCCGTGCCCGACCAGATGAACCGCTCCGTCACAACCGCCCCGCTCCTATCCCACCGAACCAAACGAGCCCACTTGTCGAAGAGCACGACGGAGAACGCGAAGATTCGGGACTGATGTTTGAACTGGGTGTGTGCCCAAGAACAAAGTCGACGACGGTACGCGTTTGCACTGGAAGAGGGATTTTCGAAGGTGACGTGCTTGAGGTCCTGGACTTTGACTTTGCTTGAAATAGGATCCTGAAACGGATCTTCTCCTGTATCATTGCGGTCGACAAACAGCTCCAGATCCCGCCAGAGGGCAAGGACGTCCGTCGGTTCGTTTTGGGCGTCGGAGCTGAAGAACATAGTCGGAAGATTTTGACCGTGCCCTACGTTGGTCGAGGATTTTGAGAAGTGACTTGTTGGTCGCAGACTGGGAAAAGCGCTGGTCTGCACAGAATCAGTCAATATCAGTAGGCTGCGAGTAGCCGTAAGGTACGCACGAGTTGAGAATCGTCAGAGGGAAGAGCAGGATAAGACTCCGTCGTGTTGAGTGGCGAGGACCGGAGGGGATCGTCGACGGCTTTGACGGGAAGAAAAGATGATAAGAACGCTCGAACGGGCATTGGCCCTACAAATTTACGCTGCATGACGAGGGTCGGATGGAGGGTCGTACGAAAGCGGAGGGGAGGGAGTAGAAGGCGGGGGGTCGAAGTGGGAGGATGCAAGCAGTTGAATTGCATTCGTAATTGCCAATGCCATGGCCTCGAGGCAGTTTCCGCACGTGATCGTTCGTTTGTTCGCCGAAAAAGGCAAGAGGCCTCAGGCCTCAGGCTAGCTCAGGCTTCATCATCCCCAGCTTCTGCAAACCTTCAACCCCACTGTGCTGACGGCTGAAAATTGGAATCTGCATCCTCAGGCATATGAGTTGCGCAGAAGTATGGACAGGTAACTTTCAAGTCACACGCTCTAACAATATACCTAATGCATAAAGCCAAGCAATGAACATCGCGCCGCTGAGGAGTCAATGATGGCCGCGGCTACTCGTTTCCTCCGTTTTCTCATTGTCCATTGTCACTTCAGGGCCGCACGTGCAATGTTCTCAATCCCATCTCCGGGGGGTACATAAATGCTCGTGCTCTATATATGCTCCTCATTCTCGCCCACCACGATGGCATCTCAGCCCCAAATCGTTCCCGACCCTTTTTTCCCTTCGCTCTCCTCACACCTCTTTCTGATAGCGACTCTTCACGTCCGTCTTCCCCTACCTCTGTGAAGCTTCCTGGAGCCCACAAGAGCACCCCTGTCAAACACAAAGCATCTGTCGTTGAACGATATGCCGCACATACTACCCGCGTCCTCGCCGCCGTCCAATATGCCAACCTCGACCGCGAGACAAGCCCTCACGTCCTGGGACCGTGTCCTAAAGACGATTTCATGAAGCTGCTGCCTAAGGCCAAGGATACCAGACCGCGCTAGCAAGAAAATCGGTCCCATCGACGCCAACGCCGCCTGCAGAGAAGATGCATTTGTCAGTACTTCGCCGCTACTTATTCCTGTTTCTTACCAAGGCTATGCAACTAACATCATATTCTCCCCCACAGTGCTCTGGAATTAATGCGAGCAAAATTTGCAAGACATTTCGTTTTGTCAACACGAAGACGAAGGGCGACCAGTATTACGAACTGTATCGCAAACCGGACGCCATGGTCTTTCGCGGGTCAAAGCGCAACCTCGATGTCCGTGCAGCCGCAGGGCGCTCCCTTTGGGGCGCAGGGGAAATCTGGGTTGAAGATAAATTGGACGACCCATTCCAGGACCCGGACCCGACCGGCAAGAAGAAGCTTCCCTTCCTGGTCAACAGGGACGGCGCGCGGCTTGTGCGAGGGCAACTGTACTCATACGCGTTGGCGCAGTTCACCTCCCAGTTCCGCGTCTTTGCCTTTTCCATCCTCTTACTTGGCGATTTTATCCGTATGATGTACTGGGATCGTGCAGGCGTCATCGTTTCTGAACGGATCAACTGGACGACGGACGAGACGTTCGCGGAGATCCTTTGGCGACTTGACCATCTCACCTTCGAGCAGCTGGGACATGACATGACTGTTGCCAAACCCACGAGCAGCGAATCGTCCAAGGCGCGTGCCGCCTTTGCACGATCTCCTGACGTCGATGTCTCCAAAGATGACCCACTTCAAAGATTCATCGTTTACGATGATGATACTGGCGTGGAACGTCATATCATCGTGGCAAGCGCGCGGTGGTACAGCAAATCGCTCATGGGGCGTGCCACGTTTGGCTACGTCGGTGTCGACATGAAGACCCAGAAGGTCGTCTTTCTCAAGGACTCCTGGCGTATAGACCAGCCCGACATGTTGAAGGAAGGCGAAATATACCGGCGTCTTCACGCGGGCAAGGTTCCTCACATCCCTACGTTGGCCTGCGCTGGCGACGTTCCGGGTCAAGCCACGCGTACTCGCGAGTTTTTAAACACCCCATGGGCCCGCAGTTCCGGAGAAGACGTTCTGCCACAGCATCACTATCGAATTGTCCTTGAGACAATCGGTCGCCCACTGTCCCATTTCAACACTACATGGGAGTTGTGCACGGGACTTAGAGACGCCATCGAAGGTGCGTTTCGATGCTGTCGAGCTTAGACTACTTTTATCTAACCCTTCCCTTCAGCACATTCTAAGGCCCTCGAGATTCTCGGAATCCTGCACCGTGACATCAGCCTCCTGAATATTCTTTTAACGCGCGACGGTCGTGGCCTTCTCATCGACTGGGATATGTTCAGGGACGTCAATACGCGCATAGTCTGCATAAGACGATCATGGCGATCGGTAAGTGGGCCTTCGAACGTCAAATATGCCCATATCTATATGCTGATTCTCTTCCAGGGTACATGGCAGTTCATGTCTGTGAAGCTTCTGATGAGCCCGGCCGGCCACGAACACAGCCTTGCGGATGACCTCGAGTCGTTCGTTCACGTCCTCGTGTATACCGTCTTGCGTTTCCGACCCACTGGCGTCAAGAACTTAGTGCATGACATGAACAGCGTATTCGATGCCCACATCACAATCGGCGCGGAGACTACGGGCGGTCAGGGCAAGAAGTCGTTTTTCGCAGGCTCGCCCATTGAAGGAAAGGTATTCCGTGACTACGTCCCCAAACCTTGTGCCGACATCATCCGCGAATTGCGCTACCTTTTTCGGGACGCGCTCCATGGCGATGAAGGACGACACATCCGCCGAAGAACGTGTGGCCGCGCTTAAGAACCTCTCATCTTCCGCCCATGTCCTTGAAATCTTCGACAGTCACTTGAAGCGGACGACTGAATGGGATGCTAATGACGGTCATGAAGAGCAGATGCGCGCGGCGATCGAGATTATCTCGACCGGGAAACGGAAGCGTCCGTTCGAGTTCGAGTTCGACCTTGAAGACATCGCCGAGTCGTCTCGCAAGAGGCAATTCTTACAGTCAACCTCGCGTGGCCAATCTTGAATCCCTGTGGTTACCTCAAGGCGTCATTTGCAGGACAGCTGTTGCTGTGCTGGACTGGACTGGCATGGACGAGGATTCTAGTACGATATGCATAGTATGTATGCTTACACTGTGTGCTATCGGCATCGCCTTTTTATACGCTCTCTGTGTTTCATTGTTCAATTCAATCGCCGTTCGACCATGATGATGCGATCATACGACCTCAGAAGATCCACGTTATTTTTAGTTTTCACCCGATGTGTGGGTTTTTCGTGTATGGATTATGGATAAAAGATGCATTGCCATGAGAGGCGGGTCACGGTTGTGTAAAGTGATACTTACTTGGAAGTAAAGCAAACTGAACGTTGAACACATGAAGGACTAGTCTACTTTTCCGTAGGCAGGCGGCGCGCTTTCTTGGCCATGGAAGATCGTCTCTCGTCGTCGCCCGCCGCTCCCTCCCTTTTCCTCTTTCGCTTCGCCGCTTTCATCGCCTGCTTCGCCCTCTTCTTCAGCATGTCTTGACCCGCGTCGTCTCTCGTCCAGCACGACCTAGCGAGATGCGAGTCAAAAAGCTCGATAAGATGCGTCGGGGTCTCGAGGTGACCAACGGCTTCGCTCCGATGGGCAGGCTCCACGTCGTCGGCGTAAAAGGCCGTCAAGAACAGCGTCCGAAGATGATGCACGAGACTGCAGGCTCCCAGAGATAGATGCCCTCTCAACTCTCCGGCGCTGATAAACCCTCCGTAAAGAAACCCCATCTTCCCCTTCACACTTCGACATGCCGTCTCTTCTTTGTCATGGAATACCGTATTGAGATCCATTTCGAGCGCGGAGATTCCCGTGGGTCGATAACGGACGAGTTCATACAAGACGACATAAAGGAATGACTCGAGGTCATCGCTAAGTGTATGCGCCTTCCCCCCCTGAGCTGCAAGCAGTTTGGCAGACGTGAAAGGCCAAGTTCCCTGAGGGAGGATGTTCGCGTTAATATCTGTTGCAGGCTAAAACTTAGAACGAGCGAAAAAGCGTACACTTAATATTGTGCGCTCTTCGACAACCAAGTCGATGGCCCTCTCCCAGTCAATGAGGATCCCGTGGCCGTCCTCGGTGATCAGGATGTTTCCGGGGCTGATGTCCCCATGAAGGAGCTTCAGTTTCGAGAAGGCCTGCCCGTGCGCTGAAGAGAAACTGTCAGACAACGGCCGAAAGAACACGATTAGAAACATACCTTCCAGGGCGTCCCTTACCGCCGTGACCATTTCAAACGTACTCCTGAACCTGCGCAAGGAACGACCCACTGTACCAAGGACAATACGGTGGTGAATGTGAGGGAGAACAGAGCACGAGGCGCAAGCCCACCGGGCCTTGATGTACTCGTCTGTGCGGGTCTTCTGGCCCTCGACATCGCCTCCGGCCAGCATCTGCGCGATGTGTGGTATATTTGCATCCATCAAACGGCGATATGTGTCCGACTCCTTCTGCATCGGTGGCTTGTCAACGCGCCAAAGTCCTTGATCCAGACCACGGCCCCGTCGCTCAGTCGCACGGCAACGAAGCCGACGGTGGCACGCCCGGCCAGGTAATCGCTCAAAGGTCGAGCTGAGTGGCATACATATGAATCCTGTTGTCCGGTCACCTCGTCTGTGACAGTCATCCGCAAAGGTGCGCCGTCGGATGACTTGACGCCTGCACGCCGGAGGTGTTCGCGGGCAAAGAGGAGGTCGTTTTGTGAAGGGCGTGATACCGTGGGATCGAACCCTCGTTGTGCGGGAGAAAGTCGATCGAACCGTGCAAGGAATTCGACGAGGGGACTGTTTTCCATGCTCCACTCGAAGAGCTCCGTGACAATGGCGCCGCTTCGGTCCCATCGGATAAGTCGAGCCTTGTCATCCAGAAGGAGGACGGAGAACAGAAATACTCGGTCGAGGGCGTCAAAGGCGCGTAATGCTGCATGTGTCTGTTTCTCGCGGATGGCAACGCGTCTCTGGGATGTCCGTTGGAACGTAAGCTTGCGGCGAGGTATCGGGGCCAGGATCCTTGAAAGGGTCGTCTTTCAACGCGGCCCGGTCCATAAACATGTCGGCAGAGAAAGGAGGGTCCATTGAGGCCTTTTCCTTCGGCTGAACGAATATCAGAGGTAAAAAGCGAACTTCGTCGTCAGCGACACTTGTACTGGTGGCAGCGTTGGCGAATGCCAAGTTGGGGGATATTCCGGCCGTGCTTAAGGCTAGTATCTATGGATAGTTAGAAGTGTATGGAGAAGAGCAACAGCTCTTACACACGCACCAAATTGTCTGCAGAGTCGGGAAAATCTTTGTCGCTGGTGATGCGGATGTGTGCGTTACTAGGAAGGGGGGGTGTCGGGGGTAGGAAATCCTGTATAAAATTTTGAACGGGCATCGGTCCAACAAACTTGAGGTCCATATTGCCGAGTAAAGAAGCCGGTGTTTGGCGACGGAGATGCTCACTGGAGTCTGGAGTAGAAAGAACAAAGAAAGAACGCAGAAAGATGAACATTGTATGTGCCACGTGATTGACAGGCATTGTCTCATTGTCTAGGGTTGAATTCAATTCCCCTTTTGAAGGCACACGGCCCTCTCTGACCAGTATTTTCGGAAGATGGGAAGTGTACTGTAGCGAGTAGAACCCTCGCGCTTAACCAAGAGGATGAGCAGAGGAAGAGATAGTGACCAGATGCCAAGTGCGTCCATGTCGAGTTTTCCTGGGTCTCATACAAAACGAACAGAGTAGACGTGTAATGCGTTCAGTATCAGGCTGTTGTGCTCTAAGTCATGATGAAAGCTGGGAGTCAAATACGGCAAATGTCCTGTACGTACACGGTCCGGGCACCAATCGTGTCCTGGTCTTATACCTCCAAGAAGTCGTCATCTTCTTCGACAAGTAAGTCCAGGAAACGAAAGAAGGAAGCTGCAGGGAATCCAACGACGTTCTGGTAGTCACCCTCGATCTTTCGAATGAGCAGGCCTCCAAGGCCCTGGAAGATATTCAGCAGCCATTCAATTGCAGTTGTACAACAAATGACTTACTTGAACAGCGAACCCCCCTGCACGATCAAGACCCTCCCCTGAGTCAACATAGGCTTCAAGGAGATGTGTTGGGTTGTCCGAAAAATAGACGAGGCTGCGCTCCTCTATCGATCTGTAGAAGACGTTTGGATGGCGGGAAACGGATGGGCGGAGGTTCACTCACCTAATCGCATAACCAGGAGAGGTCAGGATGGGGAAAACTGTGCGATTATTTAGGGTCAAGTCCGTAGAATGGGCCAGCCAAAGCTCACCAACAGACACGCCCGTCACCACCTCGCACACCGACCCGTTCAGATCGAGCAACATCCGCAAATTATCCGCCTTGTTGTCCGGCTTTTCCAGCAGGTCTTGTCGCACTAACGGCAGTTCCTTGTAAGAAACGTCCGACGTGACGGGTTGGGCGTGAGTGAGAACCACCGTATCCGCGCCGATGACGAGGTCGGGTCCGTCATCTGGGTTTTGCATCTGGACAGTGAAGCCATCAGATCGACTTCGTCCGAAAAGAAAGCGACAACATACCACCAGCCGTTCGTAGACCTCTACCGCTTTGTGCGTTGCCGTCGCGACAGGATACTCGTGGATGTCCTCGAAGTCGGCAGCATTCAAGTCCTCCTCGAACGTCGACGGTATAACCTCCGGCGCTAGTCCCTGTCCTGAGAGGTATAGATTCGTGTATATCGTTCAGACATCAAAGATACTCACGAAAGTCTTCAGAATCTCCTTCCTCCTTGGACTCCCGGACGCGAGGACGACGCGTTTGCCTGCGAGCTTGTTCAAGCCTGGGATTCGAAGGGCGTGACTCATCACAGCTGCTTGTCGCTTCTCTGACATGATGAAGAGCGGAAGAGATTCGGCGGCGAGAGGTTAGGCGGGTTGGGTTGTAAACGTGCAGAATCAAGTCAAGCTCTCCTCGATCTCCTCAGTCCTGTCGACGTCGTGGGAAAGTTTCCCCGCTATGCCCGATGACGACCAGCCTCGCCACTGACACCGTGACCGTATAGACACTGGTGGTCTGTTTCATCGGTTTCTACAGCATTTCCACGACGCGAAGAACATACATATACAGGATGTGGCAGTTGTTTACAGTATGCCTTACAGCGGGTTTTGCAAGTCATATATCCGCCGCTCGTTCGGATCTGAAAGCACCCCGTATGCAGTCGCCACGAGCTTGAATTTCTCTTCGTTTCCACCCTGGGCCGAAATGCATAGGAGAGAAGAAATTCACGATAGAACACTGACTCACTTTGTCAGGATGATGTTTGCGGCTCTCTCGCATGTACGCCTTCTTCAGCTCCACCTTTGTACAGGTCCGTGAGATACCTACAAGATCGGTGTCAGTATCCTCGATCGAACATAGGAGAAAAGGCCGAGATACCCAGAATCCAGTAATGGTCTTTCTCGTTCCGCTTCTCCTTCATTAGTCGCTTCGCCTCAAGTATAGCCTGCTCGATCAGTCGCCGTTCTGCCTTCGTTCGTGCGTTGTCGCGCGCCAATTCCAGATCCTTCAAAGCGGCATCGTAGTTCCCGTTGTAGATATGGACGTCGGATCGAATTCGCAAAGCCTTGCCCCACTTTGGGGATATAGACATGGCAGCCGTCGCGTCTGCCATTGCCTCCCGGTACTGGCCAAGCTTGGAAGGGTTTCAGTAGGGAATGTCATGGAGAGAAAAGGGGGGTTACCTTGACATGTGCGAATCCTCTGTTCGATAGTAATATGACTCGTATCAAGCTTCCTTTCCCCTCCTCGGGCTTTTCCCCCAATACCTATAACTCGGACGGTCAGGAAAAGAAGGCGAGCCACGAGTTTACGTTCCGTTTAGCGGTCATACCTCCAAACATTCGTTGTACTTCATGATGGCGTCGATCCACTTCGATGTCGCATACAATTGATTGCCCTCCTTCTTGAGCTTCTCGACGACCGTTACCCTTCCCAGAAGCGACTTGGCTTGAAGATTGTCTGTATCTATCTTCCGAAGCTCCACGATGGATTCGTCAAGCTGTCCGGTCAATAGTAGCAGCGTCGCTCGGAGGATCATGAGTTCCGAAGAAAGTTTGTGGACTCGTAATGCTTTCCTGGCAAGTGTTACTCTACCAGCTGCATGACAGAGGATAAACCGAACGTACTGCACGTCCACCATACCCTTATCCCACTCCCCGCGTGCAATCATCAGCTCAATACCCCAGCATTTCCACTCAATGGGAATCCCCCCTTGCTCCGCCTCAACCATCCGTATACACTCCTCGAGTGCCTTCTGCGCCGTCGTCCAGTGTTTCTTCAACTTTGCTCCTTCGAAATCGCGGATGTGACTCCGCAATTTTAGTGTTTTCAACTGGAAGGACAGGGCGATTGCGTTGTCTGGCTTGAGAAACAGTGCCTCTCGAAGAGAGGCGAGGGCTGCCGTCGTTTGACCCAGAGCATATTGACAGCGACCCACGCGGACGAGAAGCCCGCATGAAGGAGGCCCCTCTTGCAGGGTGATGACGAGTTTGCAGTCACGGAGAGCAAGCGCGTGTCGTCCCGTCTGAATATATGCCGCCGCCCGCTTCAAGAAAGTCGCCAAATGACTATCGTCAAAAGCTGTACATCAATGTTAGCATGAAACCCACAAATAAGGTGTACACGAGAAAGTACTTAATGAATAGGTGTAGAGATCGAGAGCCTCGTCGTAATCCCCACGCCCGACTGCCCTGTCCCCTAGGTTTCTGTACTTCAAGCCAGACTTAGCCATCGAAAACTTGTCACTGCGTGACTGGAGCGGCTTCGACTTCATTGCGGATTTGGTCGTCCGCGCTGGTTGCGGCTGATTGGCACCATGAGATTCGGTTTTGGTCGGACAAAAACTGGAGGACGTGATGAGGCGAATAGTGTAGAAACAGCACAAAACCGCGTACGTGAAGGTATGACCCGCTTTCCTACATGAAATGCAGGCAAGCTCTGGAGATGCTTTAGTTGCCACGGCATTGGTCGAATCGAGTCAACCGACCACATACTTTGTGAACGGCACTTCGTAGCCTGAGGGCAATAAGTAAACAAATGACTCTTGGAATCGCATCTCTGAAAAGTCCCCGTCAGAGTACGAGTTGCGCTGAGAGGACGATTGCGCACCAAGCAGGATGGCTGAGCCGGGCAATCTGATACCGCATGCCCCACATCCCCGCAGGCATGACATCTTCGTTGGGAGCTTTCGGACATCGGATGGAGCTGAAGAAGTGTCGTGGCTGACTGCTTAGACAAAACACACTTGGTGAGCTGCATCGTCAGGACCGATATACAAAGAAAACGCACCCTCGCCGTGTTTGTTGTACCTGTAATCTAAACTCGCCCGAAGGACGTGTGCGCGCGGTGAAACCAAGACGTCTCCTTCCTATGACGATGGCGTTGAAGTTCAGGTTCGCGCATGCGCATCCGAGTACATGTCCCGTGGGATCCAACTACAGGAGTCACGACAACATCGGGCGAGGAGCTAACTCGAACCGAAATGGCAACTCGATTTGGGCGCAACCTCTTGTCCGGGCGTCTTCGTGTCCGGCTGCGCGAGAGGCGTTGAGGGTGTATATGAAGAGTGCAGACATCATGGACAGTGGACGAAGGTTGTGTCGAGGAGGTCGAGTGTTACTATCGAACGTTGAATGACGAAAGTCCGTGACTGTACGCGAAGAAATGACTGTAGTCTGTTAGACGTCTGAGTCTCCCCAAGTCGTGGGAAAGTTTGCCCGCCTACCTATCAACCCCCGTTGCACTAAAACTGGCCGGTCGCACCCGCCACTCAATATTGTGTGGCAGCTCATGGCGTGAAAGGGTACACGGATTGAGGTACTTGGTCACATAAGATATTACATTGGATTTCGCAAATCGTACAGCCGCCGTTCTACTGGGTCTGACAGCACCTCGTATGCAATCGCCACGAGCTTGAATCGCTCTTCGTTACCACCCTGGAACAAAGAACATGAGAAAAGGAAATCCGAAGCAGAACCTGGACGCACTTTGTCCGGATGATGTTTACGGCTTTCGCGCATATATGCCTGCTTCAACTCCACCTTGGTGCAGGTCCGTGAGATACCTGTGCCGCCAAAGTTAACATCCTCATTTGACCACGCAAAGAAATGCAGTGACATACCCAGAACCTGGTAATGATCCCTTTTCTCGTTCCGCTTCCCCTCCGCCAGCTGCTTCGCCTGAAGTAGGTCGTGGTTGAGTACTCGTCGTTCCGCTTCCGTCGGTGCGTTATCGTGCGCCAGCTCCAGATCATTCACGGCCGCGTCGTAGTTCTCGTTATAGATATGAACGCGCGATCGCATTCGCAAAGTCTTGCTCCATGTTGGGCAAATAGAAAGAGCTGTAATCGCGTCTGCCATCGCCTCCCGATACCGGCCAAGCTGAGAAGGAGTTCAGTAAGGAACGCGAGGGAGAGAAAGAAGGTTTTACCTTAACGTATGCGGACCCTCTGTTCGACAGTAGAATAACGCGGATCAAGCCTCCTTGTCCCTCCTCAGACTTTTCTCCTATCACCTATATCACCAGAACAGTCAGCAAAAGAAAACGAGCCACAAATCTGACGTTTCTACCTTCAAACACTCATCGTACTTCGCGATAGCGTCAGCCCACTCCGAGGTCGCGTATAACAGGTTGCCCTGTTTTTTTAGCTGCTCAATGGCCTTTACCCTCCCGCGTAACGTCTTGGCTTGAGTGTTGTCTGGGTCCATCCGAAGTGTGGTCCGAAGCTCCGTGACAGAGTCGACAAGTTTGCCGGTCAAGAACATCAGCGTGGCTTGCAGGACCATTAGGTCTGGGGAAAGTTTATGAGCTTGCAACGCTTTCCTGTGCGTTGTCAATCTACCGGCTACATGGCAGAGAGCAGACAGAGCATACTCAGCGTCATCTAGACCCTTATCCCATTCCCTGCGCGCAATCCTTAGCTCGATACCCCAACATTTCCACTCGATGGGAATCTCCCCTTCTTCCTCCTGTATCAATTGTATGCAATCTTCGAGCGCCTTCTGTGCCATCCTCCAATGATTCCTCGTCTTCGCGCCCTTGAAATCGTGGATGTGACTCTGCAACTTCAGTGTCTTCTGCTTGAAGAATGCGGCAATGGCGTGGTCAGGCTGAAGAAGTAGAGCCTCCCGAAGCGCAACCAGCGCTGGCGTCACTTGGCCAAGAGCGTATTGACAACGACCCACGCGGACGAGCACTTTGTGGGAGGGACGCCCGTCTTGCAAGGTGATGGCGCGTTGCAGGTCTTGGAGAGCGAGCTTGTACCGTTTCAGGTGAATGTATGCCCCCGCACGATTGGAGAAGGTCACCGCATGAGCATCGTTCCACTCTGTCCATCAAGGTTAGTGAAAGAGCGTCACAAGATTTCCACACACGCAGACGCACCTATGGATTGGGTGTACCAGTTGAGAGCCACCTCATACGTTCCGGCCTTGTATGCACCATCCCCCAGGCTTTTGTATTTGGAAGCTTTGCGCATCCGTGATTCTTGCGAACACTCCGGCTTGCTTCGCGGGGGCTGCTGGGGCTTCGTCTGGGGTTCGGTGGGCTTTTCGGCCGGCTTGCGAGGGGATTCATTGGATCGTGCCGTAGGTTCAGGCTGTGGAGATGCTGCTTGCGAACGGGGTCGTTTCCGGGCACGGTGGCGACGTTTGGCATTTGTCAGGCACGCGCTGTAACGAGCGATGAGAGACGATAACAAGAAATTACAACGAAACACATACGCAGTGACATGATGCGCTTCCCCACACAAGATGCAGGTCACCCCTAGAGGGGATTCAGCCCCAACGGCAGACTCGGATGACATCTAATTGAGTACGTACCTCGGGAATGACGCTCCCTCGTCTTGGGACAATCGGCAGGAAGATGACCCATGGAATAGCATGCCTGCAGAGGCTCGGTTAGAAGAAGGGTAGCATTGAGATGATTGCTACGCACCGAACAGAATGAACGAGTTGGACAAGTTGAGACCACATGTCCCACTTTTCCGCATGCAAAACATTTTCGTCGAAAGCCTTTCGGCATCGGGCACGATCTGGAGAAGTGACCGGGCTGTTTACAGTTGAAACAAAGGCGCGTTTTCTCTGGGCAGTCGTCGAAAGTGTGGCCAACTACAGTAGACAGAGGTCATTCACCAATGAAGGATCGCAAAAGGAGGAAAACATACCCTCGCCACACTTGTTGCACCCGTAACTCATATTGGCCTACAGAGTCCGAGGATGTGCTCAAAATAAGACGTTTTTTCTACACGCCGATGTTGAACTTCGTGCGCGTCGTCCGCATCCCACAGGTGTCAGGAGAGCACAGGAGTCACGACGGCGTCATAACCAAAGGTCCAAAAAGGCAATTTGATCTAGGCATCTCCGTGTTCTGCGCGCCAACAATATTGACCTCCTTGTCACGAACGTCGAAAAGTGAGGAGCCGAGCTCGGGGGTGTAGAACGTGGGGCATAGTCGCGTAGATAATGAGAGACGAGACGAAGAATTGCTTTAGCCGTTGTGGGAAACCCATTTCGGCAGGCTCATTCGGTTTCAAGCTCGTGATGCTTCCTGCTCACATCCACAACTATGTAGTCCCTCCGCTCTTTTAATCTGCTTGACGCCTTGAATCTCTAAAGCTGTCGACCACTCAGGTTTTTACGTCTCTTATTTTACGGCGCTTACGGACCAAGGTAAGCTTCAGAAAACGCACTGCCAGGCCGAAAACACTCTTATTTCGCTCAGCACAGCTGGTGGCGACCCAATCCTCCTAATCAACTTTCTTAGGCCTAAATTTGAACCTCCATGGCCTTCCTCGGAGAGCCCTAGGTTTGAAAATTGTTTGTTGGCCCGTTGGCCCTGCAACGTGGGGAACTCTTCTGTGCGTTTAACCTTTCTCTGCTCTCATCACTGACTTGCAATTGAATGCAGAAGGTGTAACTCGCGTCCTTGGTGTCAATGCTCTGTGTTACGGCATCATGCACTTTGATTCCCCTGCGGAATCTCCACTGAGGACCCGTATAGCGGCGGTATCTTGCACACTTGTATCCAGGCGACGATGAACGTAGGTGTGTCCACAGTGCCTTTTTGTTTCAAATGAGTAACGTACATTGCTCTTCTCATCGAACGTTCGGATAGGAATAAGCTTTCGTATGGTGTGCCATCGCGGCGCCGTCTTCTGGTGCGTTGTACGGCTTGCCAACAGATGATTCCTGAAATGACCTGCCTGGCTAGATCCCGAGTCCAATTTTTTTTACGTCCCTCGTGTTGATTATCCCCGTGCTCATTCATCGGCGGGGACCTGTCGCCAGGCTCGGTTTCGCACCCCTCGTCCGACGGTGAGCGCACCACTTAGCCCACGCAGTTTATAAATATTCTCACATTTTCGCGCCCTCATGATGTACGCATCGCACGGCCACCGTTGACGTCCTGATGCAGCCACGGAGACTTTTACCTCCGAAGAGACATTCGATCACAACGGTCTTTACGAATCGAGGCAAATCGGCGCTATCTGATATAGCCTGTTAGTTGGCTCCATAATGAAGACAGCGGGCGTTTCTTCCCTGGCTAACTTGACTCATCACCTGGACTACCTCATAATGTGGCGTATACGTCCATGGTTCCCAGAGGGGTATCGCACGGTACTGTCTGGATCTACGCACCCCAAGTTACAGCATTTATTCGCGCGGTATGGCACTCACATTATTCGTACGTGATAGCCCTTTTCTTCTCGCGCACGTTGAAATCTGGTACCTCTCACACATGACTTGAAAGGCAAGGTGCTCAGCTGTGACCGTCGGTCCATATCTGCGTTCCTACCGTGTCGGGATAAATGCACTTCATTTTCCATGTAGAATGCTAGATGGTGACGACAATCCGGACCTTGTAATAGGATGCAAAAGCTCGATTTTCCCAGTCGCCACACTGCGGCCACTCCGTGTCAGAGGAAAACCCTGTGCGTTCTCAGCCTCATTTATGTTCGTCCTCTCAGACCTTAGGGTGTATGGTCATAAGGTCTCAGGCTGATGTCGTGTCGAATCGCCCACAGTCCCACCCAAGCTGCTTGTGATATGGCGCAATGAACATCTCCGGGGCCTGAAGCAAC